>CATKHJ010320306.1:0-12473 GCA_949750685.1 Vernicia montana
GGAAAGGTAATTATTTATTTAAATAATTTAATTTATAATTTTTCTTAATTATCTATTAAATTATTAAGAGAAATTTAGCAATCACAAAAATTTGAGCAAATGAGAAGTAAGAAAATAATAATCCTGAAGTATTAGGAAAAATATTAAATTTTAATTAAGATAAATTAATAATAATATTGTTAAAAAGTCATTAGTCATTTTTTGCCCTTTTTTTTTATTGGCTAGCTGAAGTACATGTCTGTCTTGTCTTATCTTTACTTATTTACATATTAATTCCTTTATCTTTCTTTATTTCGTTGAAAGATAATTATTTTTACAATAAAAAAAATTATTTTTACCTATTTAATAAGTAATAAGTTAAAAAAATAATTATTAAATGCCTTGTAAAACTGAACTCACTTTTACTTGAGACAAACTCAAGTTAAAATAGCACGCACCCTATAATAAATATAGATACTATTGATGTGATTTATTAGTCTTTATTATAGGTGTAGGCTGCAATATTAAATAAATATTTGAAGGAAATTAGCATGTTATAAAACAACATTAAATCCGTGAATATTGAATGGATAATATAACCTTTACCATGTATTATTATTTGTGGTGGTGATTGGTGAAAGTCATTGAATTGCTCACATTATGTCCATGATCATTAACCTAAATTCAGTCTTTTTATTTGGTTATATATTCAACATTAGAATAATCCTGAAATTAATATGCTGATCAAACATCATGATATGTTATTTAAGTTCAATTAGAAGATAAAGTATTTAATTAATTTATTTATTTTTACTTTGGAATTCAATGGCCTCTTCTGGGATTTATATTCCTTAAACATTACAATTTACAAAGCATTTTGACTATTCGTGGAGTCAGCCGTGGATTTAGGCTTTCAATGTTGAGGGTATCTCTTATCTATTTCTCTCTCTTTTCCTTTTGCTTGCGCTGCTTGCGTCCTTCCCTAGGGATTCTCCAGTGACTTATTTCGGGAAAGCTCTTTTCCTTTCATTTTGTGGTTTTTTTTTTTTTTTTTTTTTTTCTAAAGGTTTGCTAGTTTTAGCTTATAATAAAGTCGTACCTTGATTTTTATTAGGACTGTAAATAAATTGAGTTATAGTTTGTTTAGATTTATCTTGATATTTTTTTTTTCTAAACTCGAGCTTGAATTCGAGTTTTAGATTAAGTTTGAAAATCATGTTCAAATTCGGCTCATTTGAACTCGAGCTCTATTCGAGGTTGACTCGTTAATAAATTATAATTAAGTTAAACTCAAACTCGAATTCGACTCGTTTTAAAACTCGTTTATAATTTATCAAAATATTCAACTTATTAAATATTTATTTCTAATAAAATAACCATAACAAAAATACTTAAAACTAATATAAAAGCAAAATCATCTAATTAGTAAAAAAAAAATCCAAACATAAAATTGAGTGTCACATGTATTACAAAAATATTAATTAATAAAAAAATATTTTTAAAAATTAGATTATTAGATTATATAACAAAGAAATATTAGATTATATTAATTAAGAGAATATATATTTTAGTCAAATTGAATTACTAAAAAGTTTATAGGAGTATTAAAATACATTTTTTGAAGTGTCAAAATTATTAAATTAATAATAATAATAATAATAATAATTAAGCTGTCCACAAGCCTATTAAACGAGTTGTTCGCGAGTCTGTTCACGAGTTTATAATCGAACTGTTCACGAGTCTAATCGAGCTGAGTTTAATTTTGCTCAAACTCGACTCGTTTATTCATCGAACCTTAAAGTAAGGCTCAAGCTTGACTCGTTTATAAAATGAACCGAATGCGAACGAACTTTTATCGAGCTGAACACCGAGCCGCTCGCGAACGGCTTAACTCATTTACTCCCCTAGTTTTTGTGTGCGATTGTGGATTCTTAGATTTGAGATTTTAGATCTGTGAGCTCAGTCATTGTCACCTACGGCGTTGGTTCTGCCTCTATCTACGGCGCTGTCCGACTAACTCATCACAACGCTCTTTGTCTCATGAAGGCTCTGATCTATTGTTTGTGGGTGGAGGAAAATATGCTTAGCAAAAGCTTAGGAAATTCAGCTTGGTCTTCTATGATTTTGCTTTTTCTATGTTTGCAGAGTCACAAAGCCACTGATGGTGATCAATCTCTCCTTAGACTTTGGCCTTTATATAGTAAAGGAGGAAGACCCATCAGGATTCCTCTGCTAAGGTTGTTTTTCTGCAGAGGAGGGTGAAGACTCAAGCTCATCAGTACCTCTTCTTACCAGTTGGCTCAGTAGCTATGTCATTGGTGATACTTTGTCAATTGTCGGCGTTGATGCAGTGTCTGGTGATGAAGACGGTGGCTTTTGGAAGATGGTGCAACACCATGGGCAGTAGTGGTATAGAAATTTTTATTCAGGCTTTAGGCCTGGTTGTTGTTTGGCTAAAGAACCCTATATTGGGTAGTTTTTTATGTATTCATTTGGGCCTTACCTGTTTGTGGTTTTCAAATATTGTACTGATCTTAAACTTTCTGCATGATTAATGCTAGTATATTTTATTTGAGCAAAAAAAAAAAAAAAAAAAAGAAGTCGAAAATATACATATAAAAAATCATTAAAAAGAAAATTAATTAAAATAATTTTATTTAAATAAGTATCTTTTATTTAAATAAAATATCTTTTATTTATCAAATATAAATATTTATAATTTCAAACAAACAAATTAATCTTTATTCGTATATTTTCAATTATAACATAGGTTTTGCTGTGTTTGCATCACAAATATATAATTTTGGAGTGTTTGAATATAATAAAATGTGAAAGAATATTTACCTTTTCATGAATAAAGAATTAATTGTTTTATTGATTATTATTTGTAATTAATATTAGTTTTTATAATTTGTGCAATTGTATTTAATATCTTTTAGATTATGATTCAATTTCTCTTAAGTGATCATATATATAAACTAATTTAATTCAATAAAAATTATACTAAAAGAAACACATATAAAGTGTCTAAGTCAAAAAGAATAATTAAACACATGCATTGTACAAAATGCAAAACAACCTTCAAAAAATATTAACTCAATTCAATTTGAGATTGAGAAAAAACCAAATAAAATAAAATTAAGAGAGAGATTGAAAATTAGTACTTTAGTGTTAAAATAACAAGTTTAGAGGTTGTTAATTAGTTTTAGTTTTAGTTTTTTTTTTACTTATTCCATCCTATACTCTCATTTATTATTTTTACATGAAGTTATAGTTTAATATGTATATAACAATAATTTAAATTATAAATGGGTTAATATGTTATTTGGGCCTATTAAATTTTTAATTTTTATAAAGAAATATTGATTTAATTTCTATATTATCATGCCCATCTAATTTAATTAATTAATATTATTTTTAATAATTTATAAAAATTTAATTAGATTTCTATTAATCTAAATAATTTATTATTAAATGAATTAGATTTTTTATTTTGAGAGTGTTCTTGTACTCTTGCTGATGAGAGCATTTGATAGTGTTTGTTTTTTTGTACATTGGAGATTATTTAAAGGGGATGAGATTATCAATTTTGAATTTTTGACTTTTTATATGAAGTAGACATTTTATATGAGTATTATATTATTAGTGTATTAATCCATTTGATGTTAATGTGATTTTTATACAATGAAATAGACACTCGTGTCACTATATTATTAGTGCACTGACACATTTGATGTTAATCTGATTAAGAAGTTGAGAAGTCAAATGGATTATTGGTTAAGAGCTGATTTGAGTGTCACCTCCTTTACACTTCCACTAATGTTGTTTTCAACTGGGAAATCACACTTTTTTCGATTTGTTAGGTATTGGCGTAATAAAAGGTTTTTTTTTTTTTTTTTTTTTTTTTTTTTTTTTATAAAGAGGGCCAGAGCCCAGAGACACAGCAGCAACTACAACACTACTTCACGAGGAATAGAAATTTCCATTAGATCATGGAACAACCAAGACTAAACACCTGAAGGAGGATGATGAAGTCTTTGGTAACCAAGAGGAAGAGAGCTCGCATAAGAGGCAATTGAATCAGCAGCAAAATTAGCCTCTCTATAAACACGAAGAAGCTTTACTTCCCAATTTCTACTAAGAAGCTCACGAATATAAAAAATATGGCAAAATGGTCAAATTAGTCTTCAAATTTGGCACCTAAAGACAAATTAAGATAAAATTATTTTTTTTATTATCAAAGTTCTCATACTTGACAATTTTTATTAAATTAGTCCTTTGTCAAACTTTGGGCAATGCATGTGCTATAATTTCAGACGAAATAACGTTAATTTCATAAGTCTCGTTTGGCATAACTTTTCAGAAAAGTGTTTTTCTAAAAAAAAAAAAAAATTCAGTTTTGAAAAAATAGGTGAATAGATGTTTTTCCAAAAAATAGGATTGAAAAAAACAATTTAAAAAAATTAAAAAAAATAATCAATTAAATAAAAAAATTCAAAAAGTGCTATTTAGTCTCTAAAAACTATTATGTGATTAATTAATATATTAATGATTGATGAAAATTAAATATAGTACGGTACTAATTTATGTGATTATAAGTTAGGTTTTAATTTTTTATCGCTCATTGTTAGATTTTTTAATTCGCCCCTGTTTGAATGTTATTTATAGATATTAATGAAAGATATTTTGGATTTTGTAATTCTTATATTCATTTGATTGTTTAATTTTTGTTTTGTCCCTGTTATTTAATTTTTAATACTAAATAAAGATGTTTATAATGATCAACAAAATATCATCATTTCATTAAAACATTCAATCATTACACAAAATTGAAAAATAATTTTTACTCACTTATACCCCTAAAACTTAAATTTAATTGATTACTATTATTAGCCTGCAGGCTAAAAAAATACTTTTTGAATTTTTTATTTAATTGATTAATTTTTTTTGAAACTGTTCTTTTTCAATCATGCTTTTTGAAAAAGCATCCTGTTTTTTCAAAAATACTTTTCAAAATTGAAAAAACTGAAAAAAAAAAAATAGAAATACTTTTATGAAAAACTATGTCAAACGGGACTTATGAAATTAACGTTATTTCGTCTGATTTTATAGCACACGCATTGCCCAAAGTTTGACCAAGGACTAATTTGACAAAAATTATCAAGTATGAGGACTTTGATGATAAAAAATGTGATTTTGTCCTGATTTATCTCTAAGTACTAAGTTCGAAAATTAATTTAGTCATTTTGCCACTTGTTGCCTTATAGTATATCATTATCTAAATAATTACATAGAGATAACAAAATTCATTCATATTTCCATTAATTAACTTGTAAATATCAAACATTGAAATTGACAATAAGAAGACTAAAACTAATTATATTAGTTAGTACTAATTGAATTTTTTTGGTAGTTATTTACTCTAGCCATGACCCTGTTAGACTGTTCATTACATGACAGTTATCAGATACCCAAATTTCAAGATACAGATGTAGAAGTAGAAACTTTATTTGACTTAAATCCATATTTCCTTAAATGGAGAAATTATACATTATCAATGTGATTTTAACTATAATTATTAGTTGGAATGATAAATTGTTTGAATCATGATACTTGGCGATTTTTTTTTATCAAAAATTAAAAAATAAAATTTTATGTATGTGAATTGAGAGAAATATTTTTCTCTCTACTCTTTATCTTTCTTTCATTACTTCATCATCGTCAACTATTTTTAGCTAAAAAAAAATTAAATGATTTTTTAATTATAGCTAATTCTCTACAATTCTTTCGATAGGAAATTGCTATTATTATTTCAATTCAATTCTCTACAACCTTTTTTTTAAAATTATTATTATTATTATATTTAATTATTAAAAATTAAAAATATAATTAATTAATTAAAGAAAAATAAAAAAATATGGTTGCTTTTTTTTATTTACAGGAAAAAAAAAAAAAGAGGATGAAGATAGAAGAAAAAAAATGAAGTAATTGAAGAAAGAGAAAAAATAAAGAGAGAAAAACAATTCCCTTAATTCAAGTGCACAAATTTTTTTATTTTTTTTACCAAAAAAAATAGTAAAGTGTCATGATTCAAATGGTTTGCAATAATTGAAGAAAGAGAGAGTAGAGAGATAAAAATAATTCTCTCAATTTACATGCATAATTTTTTTTTTTTTTTTGACAAAAAAAAATACCAAATATTATGATTCAAGTGATTTGTCATTCTAAGTAGGAATTCTAATTAGAATCACAGTTAGAATATATTCCCTCCGTTTCACAATAACTGTTTTTTTAGAAATGTGATTTTGTTTCAATATAATTATCGTTTTACAAACCCAATATAACATTAATTGATTTTTTTTCAAATTTACCCTTAACATTAATTGATTTAGTATTATTAGTAGAGTTTTTGTGAAAAATAAATTAAAGGTATATTAGTCTATTTGATTTGAAATTATTTCTAATTTATTATTTTCTTAATCTAAGTACATTTCTCTAAAACGACAGTTATTGTGAAACGGAGAGAGTAATTTCTCCTTTAAATGCTAATTTTGTGTTGAGTTCGTATCTTATTATCGTGTCGTGTTTAATATTACCATTCGACTGGGAATAATCAAACTATCACTTAATGGGCCTCTAATAACTAATACCTGTGACATTACTTGTTAAATCTAATAAATTGAATACAACTATAGCCTAAACTTGGGTGGTATTTAATAAAATTAATTAATGAAAATTTTAAATTTAATCATAAAATAATATAAATGTAATTAAAAAATAAAAATTATTTAAAAGCATAACAATTAGTTGTGTTTAATATAAAATTTTAAAAAATTACTATAACTTAATTAAAAATTTTAAAATAATATGTTAATAAGCATTTAAAAAAAATAAAATCCCTAAATTATGTATTTTTTTTTTTTTTTTGCCAAAGCTAAATTATGTAGTTGAATCATATTATTAAGACTTTTTCTGTGATGCACCTAATTTATAGATAAATTTAAATTTATAATAATCAAATCGTTTATTTTTAATATTAATCGTTAAATGATATGTATTTATAACCGTTAAAATTAAAATGAGCGATCTGACGATTATAAATTTAGATTTATCTATAAACCAAATGCATCAATTATTAAACATCACATATTATAATGGTAATTGAACACCTAACACATGATTAGTAACTCTATCACTGATCATTAATTTGATTGTAAATTATGTGTGGGACTGTATGTGTTGCACATCATATGCCAGCCCAAAAATCATGTTCACGTTGCTTTCTTGACTTCCCCCCTTTCCCTCTCTTTCTTTAAAGCTATATACAGAGAATAAAAAGATGGACAATTTTGATAGTTGTGAAAGTTGCCGACCGCCACGCCCTTCAAGGGACGTAACACATCTTCCAAGAGGACTGAATTAATAATTTACTCAAAAATAAATTTTACTGAATGTTCTTTTCTTATTATTAAAATGGGAAATAAATAAAAAAAAAATTTACTAATTTTTGGACAACTATCAACTAATGTAATTAGTAATAAAAATAGACACATGAGTGGCGGAGCTGGAACCTTGATTATAAATTTTAGATGGCTAAATATTGAAAATATGATACTAAATCATTTTTAAAAAAATTAAATACATGAAATATATATTAAAATTTTCAAATTTTAAAGAGGTCATAACTTCTTTATGTCCCCATAAGAATTCGCCTATGTATATATCAATGATTTAGTGGACGTGAATATTGACATCATCTATTACGTTTAATTTAGCTTCTATACTCATGAATCAAATTTAAATTTGGCTTGTTTAGAGCTCTTTGGGTCCCTAATGACACACTTTTTACCTTCTAAGCACCATGAAAGGATAAAGTTATTAAAGTCCATGCAATGTTGCAATTTGTGGACCAACTTGAATTCTATCCAATTAAACCTTTTCCGATGTGTGAAAATGAGAAATTTGGATAACAGTAATATATACAACAAGAAGTCATTGTATATATATATATATAATTTTAATTTTATTTTATAGGAAGAAGTCATTGTCCGACTGAGCATTCAGTCGATTCGGTTTAAAATCAAATCGAATTAAAATAATCAAAATAACCGAATTTATAATTTATTTGAACCAAACTGAAATTGAAATTTTTATAAAATCGAACTGAACGGAAAAAGTTATGTTCGGTTTGGTTCGGTTTGACTTTTTTTGTCTTTTTATTTTAATAAACTATATATATTTTTATTAATAATATATTATATATATATACTAAAATTATATATATATATATATATATATATATATATATATATATATATATATATTAAAATTTCAGTCAATTCGATTTAAATTAATTTTTTTCAGTAAAAATCAAACCAAATTAAAATTTAATTTAATTTATTATTTAAAAAATTAAATCTATCGAACCATTCAAAAATCAAATCAAACTAAGTCAAATCTTTTTATTTTAGTTCGATTTTGCTCACTCAAGTGATTGTACATGCAAAAGATAAAATTCACATGATGGATATTTGACAAATCAGTTTTCTGTAAAGTCAATGTTTTATTGTTATTGTCATTGTCAATTTGTCATTTTTTTTGGCAAATAATGGAATTTTTTTATTATTAAAAAAAGTAGTATAAACTTGTCATCAAGGGCATAGATTAGGACACGTGTAAACTGATTAAGCAGCATTAGCAACCAATTTGCCAATCCAATTTGCCAAATGCCTAACAATAGTATACTATCATTAAACTTGCGAATTACGTTCAAGACTCGTTGATTTGGACATTCCATGACCCACAATTAATTTTCTTTTCCAATAAATATTATTTTTCATTTTTTTTTTCTTGAAGTAATAGAACTAACATTTAACGGCGCATAATACTCAAAATCAATACAACCAGAGAATAGACAGCTGGAAAAACTCAATTTGGACAATACAAGGTGGAACTAAGGTCCAACAATAATTTCCCCAATAATGGAATTTTTTGATTGGGGCTTAAAGCCCATAAAACTATCAGGCCTAATACCAAAATAAATATACCCATACTGCTTTTGCCCCTAACACCACTGCATCTTCCAAAGGCTTCAATCATCATCACCAAGCACCACACCCGCATCGGCGACTAACTGTACAAGAGCTGAGACAGAGCGGCTGAACCCACCAGTAAAGAATAACACCGATAATCTTGAGTCTGCGCGCGCCCACCACTGCATCAAACCACAAAACCCAGTGGAGCAATGGTGAAGCCTTCCTCCTCGACCAACCAACAGCCACCGCCTTAGAAGAGAGAGACATCCACCATGGACCTAAAAACTCAGCAACCACAGATAAAAATGCAACAAAATAACCCAATTTGAATGTGAGAAGCCGATGCTAGCCATATTACCCTCCACTGACCGACAAGCACTCATCACCAGCACTGGATTGAGAGCACACCGACATGCAGGACGGACAACGCTGCAGGATGAGCTGGCATCGAGGCCGTAGGTGTCTAAACACAGATCTGCAAAAAACCCACTTGGGTGAAAAATAAAAAAAAGCCCCCAAAACCTCACCAATCGGCTTTATTAGGGATCAAGGACTATAAAACTAAACTGAGCAAAGAAAAGGGATGCCCGCCGGTGACAAAAGTCACCCGAGGTGCCCCTAGTGAAAAACCCCTAACGACGAACAGAGGAGAAAGTGAAGAGATTGGAAAAGATAATCGAGGCTCAGTTGACAATGTAAATATTATTTTTCATTTGAAAACTATATTATATACTTATTTAATTAACATCATACATTTTTTTTTTGGCCAAAATTAACATTATACATCGTCAAATGTCACAAATAATAAATAATATCAACACTTTTTTTTATTTAATGATATAAAAATTATTTTTTAACTATGTAATTATAAGTTTTAACCATAGTTGTTAAATATGGATTGAAAAATTCATGAATCGGGTCACTAATCAGTTCAGTCTAAATAATAAATTTTTTTTGCTGAAATTTGAATTAAACTCTTTGAATCGTCCGAGTAACTTGTGAACCAGTCAACTCAGTCACGATTTAAATGAGCTAACTAGTTTGATTTTTCAATTGTATTTAAAAAATTAAATGATTAATTGTAAGTCTTGGAGATCGAATAGTAGACCATCAGTAGGTCTTTTAATACATTTTCCATTACATCAAGTAATATTTTTTTTTATTTCTTTTTCAAACTATATATTTAATTATGATAAAATAATTTAATTAATTTTTAAGGAAAAAATAATTTAATTATTAATCTCCTTACAATTGATAAATTATATTTATTAATTTTGAAAAAAAAAATTACATCCATTAAATTTAATATACCTTAAAGCTATTAAATTAATAACATTATATGTATATATATATATATATATATATATATATATATATATATATATATATATATATATATATATATATATATATATATTATGATTTGAAATTTTATTTCAAATATTATTTAGTAAATTTTTTAATTAATATTTACTTTATTAATTTATTTTATTTAAATATATTTTTATTTATGATGATTTTTAATAGGTAACATTAATTATAATATATTGTATATAATATTTATTATATATTTAATTTAATTACGGTTCAATTCAGGTTTGATTCCAGTTGAATTTTTAATCCGTGATTCTCTGTTTTCATCGATTTTAAGATCGGATAAGATATGAAAACCTTGATTTTAACCTTATCGAAGTTAAATTAAGAATAATTATAAAAAATAATTGGAGTGTTTTATATATAATAGATTTCACATAAGCAAATTTTATTTTTAAATTAAGTATTATGCTACATAAAAAAAGGATAAATCTATTTCTTATTAATTTTTACTAAGTTATAAATTTTTTTTTATTATAATAATAAATAAAAAAATTTCAATATAAAAAATTTTACATCTTTAAAAAAATTGAGAAATTAAATTAGCCTAGCATATCATTTAAATGTATTTTATATTGCAAGGAACATTCTACTGTCTCATCCATTAGTTTTATATAATAAACGAGTGGTTATCTTTAATTTATCTAAAAAAATCTTTAATTTATCAATAATTTTAAGGTAAAATATTATTTAATTTTTGAGATGTGATTTAATTAACGAAGTAGTCCCTGTATTTTGAAATTAATTAAATAATTTATATATTTTACTTTTATCAGTCATATTAATCGTTTTATTTATTTTTCTTTTACAAATTACATTTAAAAAAATATATATTTTTTTAATATCCATAATACCCTTCCATCCATGGACAAAGATCCAGAAATGGAAATTTTTTTTTTTTAGTTTGTGTTTTTCCCAACCAAGTAAAATAGGAAATCCACAAATCGTTTTCAACTAAAATTACTCCAACTATTAAAAATTAAAATTTATATAGGAAGGTATTGAATTTGATTTTCAATCAAAATGAAAATAATTTTTGTTGTATAATTTATTTAAAATTTTATATGTAATAAAAATTCTATAAAAATCTAAAAGCAAATAATTACACCAACAGGTGTGTTAATAATAGTGGTGTGTTAATGATAGTGAATAGTGAGGCTTTGGTTTCGGTCTTTTGTTTCTTTTCTATGTTCAATCTCTTTCCATTTTTAGCTGCATTGCGAATGTTTTGATTTTTATACAATTCTTTATGAAATATAATTTAAATAAAGAATTGTTGGTAGAAATAAAAAATTAGTTTTGTTATGTTGGAGCAAATATTTTCATATTCAAGGCTTCGAAAACTGTGTCCATGTGGGTGCTATGTTTGAGTCAATGTTGTAAGAACCAGACTGGATTGGCCAGTCCGATCGAAAAAATCAAAAATCAAAGGTTAGACCGGTTCGATTATGATCTCAGACCCTGTCAAAGCTAAAATTGGAAAAAACCTGCCGGTCCGGCTGGGTAAACAGTGACTCAGTCGGACCGGCCGGTTTTTTCTTGGGTTTTTTGATTTTTTTTTGGATATTAAAAAAAAAATTGGACTAAAAAAAATTAAAATTTATGATTGGACTAAATAAAAAATTGCAAAATCCAAGTAGGCACAGGCCAGCCTATTTTGGTCCGACATTCGTGTACGCAGATCGCGCGCTCACACGTTGAACCTAAACTCAATACCGTGAATTTGCATCCCTGCGGACGCGAGAGAGAGCCTTCTTGGCTACTTTCTTAATTTTGAAATGATGAACTTTTAAATATATACATCATTCTAACTTTATATTTTTCCAATGTGAGATAACTCACTCCTCCCTCACTTTTCTTAGTGTAGAGTTTACTTTAAGTTTCAAATTATTATTCTACCATTTACCATTTTGAGTATATGAATATTCAAATTCATATTTCTTATGTAGAAGAATACAAATCCAAGTAGACTTCCTACTACCGAGTAGTGAAACTTACCCGAATTTGGATCTCAAAATGGCCATTTAATGAGTTAATTTATCATAATTTCTTATAATTAATTGTTTCAAATTCATATTTCTTTTA
>CATKHJ010320317.1:0-10770 GCA_949750685.1 Vernicia montana
ATATATTTTAATACTTTTATAAAATTTTTGGTAATTCAATTTGACTAAAATATATATTCTCCTAATTAAGATAATCTAATATTTTCTTATTATATAATCTAATATTCTAATCTTTAAAAATATTTTTTTATTAATTAATATATTTGTAATACATGTGATACTCAATTTTATAATTAGATTTTTTTTCACTAATTGGATAATTTTGCTTTTATGTTAGTTTTAAATATTTTTATTATAGTTATTTTATTAAAAATAAATATTTAGAAAGTTGAGTATTTTGATAAATTATAAACGAGTTTCAAAATGAGTCGAACTCGAGTTCGAACTTAGCTCGATTGTAATTTATTAACGAGCCGAACTCGAGAAACTCGATTGTAATTTTTTAACGAGCCGAGCTCGACTCGAGCTTGAACATAATTTTCAAGCTCAAGTTCAAGCTCGGGCTCGGAAAAAAAAATATCGAGCTAAGCCTGAACAAGCTAAACCTCGGCTCGGTTCGGCTCAATTACACCCCTAGATAACTGGTAAGGTTACACTTATTAATTAAAATGAAATCTATTGAATTATTTTTTTCCTTAATTTTTTATATATCAAAATAAAATTGGGAATAAATTTTTTCCAAACAAATATTTGAAGATGTAAAAGTGCATGTTTGTTGTTCTCTTTATATTTTTTTAGAATTTTATGTTATATTACTCTTTTTGCCTTCGATTCTCAAATGTCAAATGTTATTAATTTTTAACAATTATCTAATATTGAATAATCATTTAAAATTTTTCATTTTCACAATTAAGTTAATAAATAAAATAATTTAAGTCATATTTTTATAAATAAATTTAGATATTCATGCAATGTACGGTAAACTACTAATGTAATATTTAATGAATATGTATATATTTTTTATCATATTTCTTTTAGAAATTTATTTTATAAATAATATATTTTAGGTTAATAATATATGTCCAAATAGTCTTTTTTTTTTCTTCTTTTAAAAATATCACTAAATATATATATATATATATATATATATATATATATATATATATATATATATATATATATATATATGATATTATAGTACATGAAGTTAAATCACTATATTTCACTTTTGAGTTGACATGATAATTAAAAAAATGAAAGAATAATTTTATATAATTTTGTTACCATACAATCATTTCAATATTTTCTTATTATGAAATATTTAAAGAGTATCTATGTTTCAATTCTTAAAAAAAATAAAAATAAATAAATAAATAAATAAAATTAATCTATGTTACCATCACATAATTTTTAATAGTTTTTTAATGAGTAGTATATTTTAACTTAATAATATATGTCTAAGTATGTCTTTTTTCTAACTTAATAATATATGTTTGAGTATTTTTTTTTTCTTCTCTCTATAATATTTTCATATTTATTATATTTTATTAGAAGAAATTTCTAAATTATATTTTATTTTAGACATAATAAATAAAAAGAAAAATAAATTATTCAACTTATAAAATAAAATAGTAATTTATTATAATTTCATAATCGGGCAATGCACGGGTATTGATTAGTTATAAATAAACTCTCATGTTTGTTTGTAATCAGGGTCAATTTTTTAATAATTAAAGACAATTAAATTTATCTTTTAAGATATATTAACATGTTTTGATCATAAAACATGTTAACTACTTTAAATTTTGTGCATTTTTATAATTATATCATATATTTTTGTCAATTCTATCCTAATTTAAAATTTTAGTTGAATTCTACACTAAGGTATAATTGTAAAAAAAAAAAAAATATTAATTAAAAGGTCACAAGAATAAATTGATCATTAAACTTATCATATCATATAGTCAATTTTTTTTTTTTTTTTTTTTTTTTGGAGCATGGAAGAGGAATCAAATCTGAATTTATTGTCCAATCCGTATATGCACTTAGTATTAAGTTATGCCTTAGTGTGCATTATATAGTTAATTTAATCTTTAAATTTTAATTGAAGTTAATTCAACTCTTTAACTTTGTAAATTTAATTAATTAAATCATTAATTTGATTATTAGTAGATTATCAAATTCATAAAGTTGAAGAACCCACTTAATTGTTATTGAAGCTTAAAAATTAAATTGATATTATATTTATCAATTTTCATGTTTAGAAATGTAGTGCTATTTATCCAATGCAATAGAATTCAATTTTTTTAAGCTAAAAAGAAAAAAAGTCATTTTATAAAAAATAAATCATATCAAAATGAAAAGATTTTATAAGAATTCAATTTATTTAATGAAATCTATTATTAAAAATTCAAAATACCCCCATTTAAATTAAACATAATTTTTTCTATATAAGGGTAAAATAAAAAGAAAAAATTATATATATATATTTTATTTTTTAATTATTCCAAACAATAGAATTCAAATGAACTTTATCACTTTAATATTTAATTCAAACACATGAATTCTATCATTAATTGAATTGAATTCTATTAGTATGATTCAATTTAAAATTGAATTCTTATACATAAGTTATTTCAAAAGGTGCCTTGATGATTTTGCTCATTTTCTATATGCATCAAATTCTTTTGCATATTGGCATTGGTGTTGATATTTACACAGTATGTCAAATAGGGCTAAAGATTTTAATCCTTATGTTTGGTTTGTTTTGACTTTTGAGAAAGATTGGATGGAAATGAAGTCGTAGGGAAATTACACTTCCCGATTTCTCTGGAAAGCCAACTTTTATTTCCTGCCAAAATGAGAAGAAATATAGGAAAATGAGGTAAAAGAAGATTAATGTAATTTTTATGACCATATATACCCTTCAAAGACCATCAAACAAAACCAATTACAGAAAACTACAGATGACATGTTTGACAATACAAGCAGAATTTCATGCAAGTACCTTTACTTTTAATAATCTGTTACAAAACACAAATATATCTTAATTAAAGCTTAAACAAATTGCAATACAGAAACTAAGTATTTCCAAGCACATGTCCTGAGTCCTTGACAACTCAAGTTAGGTAATGAAAAGCACAAACAACATGACTGTACAACATAATAACAAAAACTAATGAAATATTAGGTTTACTGGATTAGGTTTTCCTTTTGTATGCTAAATGAAGTTGAAGTTGTCTTTTTACATAAACAACTGAATCTTAGCTTCTTCTTTTTTTAAACTCAGGTGGCGCGGCTTCTGATCCTTCATTGTGACAAGCATTTATTGGAGGATATCATCTGGCTGTGAGACAGGCAAAAGAAATTAGTTAGAATGTAAATTTATGTAAAATGAATATTGATTGGCAACTTCGTACATTCTAATAGCACAAAAGGTTCTAAGTTTCATTCTTTATTTCTCAAAAACTTGCAAGGGTAACAATATAGAGAAAATGTGTGTATGATGCACACATTCTCTCATCCCCTGGACGATAATTTTTCAGGTCTCAAGTTCTCATCCAAAAATGTGTGCGCCATTTGCAGAACTTGCAGTATGATATCTAAAATTTGAATGAGACCTCTCCAACTTCATTCTATCAAGTAAAAATTAGAAACTCTTGAAAGGTTTTTGCTTGGCATAATATAGTTAGTAGTTGCACCTCTCTCTTTAAGCCAGGTTTTAAATATAGGTTTCAGAATCAGAAATTGGGTATCGGGATCATACTGAATTGGCGCCGAATTGAACTAATCTTCCATTTGCTCCCGTGAATTCTTTTACAAAGTTAACAAAATGACTTATACATTAAATGAATATTTTAATCAAATATCATAATAATCTTGTAAATCTAATGATTTATTACATAAGGTAAACTTTAGAAATTGATATAAAAAATTGATACAACTATTGTGAAATGATATGTATCGACTGTTTCACTAACATTTCCGTATGATTCCTGAATCATATACATGTACAGAATCAGTAAATACCATATCGTTTTTGTAAAATTCCATTACATATCGGCCGATGCAGTATGTATCCTCCGATATTTAAAACCTTGCTTTACACAATGTCCAAATCCACCTTCCCCAACTTGATATCAATCTATCAAGGAAAATGAGTTGTGCAAATCAAAAGGTGAAATTTCAAGCTAAAATAACAGTAAATCATTTGATCCCTACCATTTCAAACTAAACAATTTTAATCCTTATATTAACATCAACTAAAAGAGTAAGATACTGGATGGAGGGAAAAGAGTTCTCAAAAACATTGACAGCGCACACAACAAATACACAGAAAACATGGTTTTGTAACTGAACCTCTCAAGGGCAACATTTCATTGATAGCTTTAGTGCTTTATATAGCTCTTATTTACATGTGATATAAGTACAAAAGTTTCTTCCAACCATGCCTAACTTTAGCTTAATGTCCATATCTAAGCCATACTTAGAAAATTCTAACAGTCAAACTCAAACATACCTCTCACCAAACCCCACTAACAATTGTGCCATTACAACAACTATCAGTATTCAAAATACAAATTCCCGACCAAAATACAAAGAAACTTGAGAGTGTCGAAATAAAAATCTCAAACCTCTAATAAGCCTCCTAGAGATTTTTGTCGGAGGATTTCAACGTATGCTTTCATAAAGTATCATTTAACTTCAAGTAATTTTTTGCTTATCTTTTCTTGAGCACTGTCTCTCTAAGTGTTTCAAATTGATTCCTTTCTCGGAGCAGGAGTACCTTTTTCTCCAAGAATTAATTCTACATCTTGAAGCATTTTGTCTTTAAGTTTTCTAGACTTTTTCTTGGAGCATCACAATCTCCATGCGTTTCCAATGACATTTTCTATTTCTTTTCAGGGAGCACTTGTCTCAAAACTTTCCAAATAACAATCTTCTTGCTTAGTTTTTCTTTTTGAAGCACTCTATTTCTAAGCATCTTTCACTAATTTTCTGGTGTACTCAGCAAAACATTCTAAACGCTCCTACTAGATAGTAACTCTTCATCTTGAGAGTATCCTAGGAATTCTTCAAATGATTTTTTCTTTTTCAAATTCTTTTGCTATCTCATATTGAGCAACAAGAATAAATCACAACAAATAGCCCAAGCCCTTCTCTACAAACTTTAGCAAATTTTTTGCAGTTTTTGGACATCACAATATCTCTCAGATTTTTGTAGTAGTTTTTTTTTTTGGACATGTTAAGGTCCTCTTCACTAGTTTTTCTACGCTCTAGGATATTCCTAGATTCCTTCAACAAGTTTTTGCGGTTTTAGAACATGTCTAGATCTCTTCAACAAGTTTTTTTAGTTGTTTTTTTTTTTTTGGACATGCTAATTAAGGAGGATAATCTTTAATAGGTTTTCTGCAGTTTTAGGACATTCCTAGGTCCCTTCAACAAGATTTTGCAGTTTTGGGATACGCCTAGGTCCTTTTCAATAGTTTTGGGACATTCCTATGTAGTAACCATGCATATTGCATATTTGCATTAAACCCCAACAATTTTATTATCTATATAAAGCTTTATTTCTTTTTGGCGCTTACTCTTTCATTAAAGATTAACTGCATAACATTTCCTAACCTCAATTCTAACTAGTAATATTTTATCAGTTAAATAATTTTATGCCTTTTCTAGCCAAGGGAAGACCTTTGTCTATCCCCTAAACCACTTTTAGTTTATGCGATGCTTATTAGAAAACGTAGTATATATTTACTCGTTTTATTACCTTCGCCTAATTAAGCATCATCTTCAACAATGGCATTATTATAGCTGTAGATATTGTAAATAGCCTAATTAGGGGCTTAATTAGAGGATTCCTAATTAGTATATCACTAAATTGTATATATACGTACTTGTTTATATGAATCAATACAATTGAGAATTCCAGCTCTCTGATTTACATGGTATCAGAGCTGTAGCAAATTTGTTTTTCTGGAATTTTTTTTTCTCTTCCTTCTCTGCTACCCAATGAACAGCTCTTTGGGCCCCCTTTGAGAGTGACCCTCTGGACTCACCGCCGGCACAACCAGGAGCGCCGCCCGCCGATCGGCCTTTCCTTCAAGTCCGGTCATCAGCAGCCCAACGCATGAGCTTCACGCGCCGACAGAAGCTTCTGTCACCTGTCTCACGCGCCATCACGTGGAAGAGCGTGTCTCGGGATCTTTTCTTTCGATCCGTTTTTCCGGTGTCGCCTCCCTCTTTCCGGCACTCCAGTGTGTACTGTTGCTCCAGTTACTCACCGTCACAGGGAAGCTTCCCTTTCTCGCTACTGTGCTTCTGTGCTATTTTAAATTTTGGGGCTGCCTATTTTGTTTTGGGTTTGTTTTGGGCTGCTGTCTGGTTTTACCTTAGATGGTCTGATTGGTTGTCTTTGGATTTGATTATTTTTATTTGGATATTGTGTTTGTTTCAATGGCTGACGAGCAAAAGAATTTTGTTGTGACTGATGTAATTCCTATGATGTCTAAAATCACATAACATAAGTTAAATGGTCCTAATTATTTAGATTGGTGTAAAACCGTTAGGATTTATTTACGAAGTCTATCTAAGGATGATCATCTCAGTGAGGATCCACCAATGGACAAAAATCGCCAAGAATGGCTAAGAGATGATTCTCGCTTATTCTTGCAAATTAGGAATTCTATTGACACTGAGGTCGTCAGCCTAATTAATCATTGTGAGTATGTTAAGGAATTGATGGAATATTTAGAATTTTTGTATTCTGGAAAGGGGAATATTTCACGTATTTATAAAGTTTGTAAGAGTTTTTATTGTACTGAACAACAAGATCAGTCTCTTCAGACTTATTTTATGAATTTTAAAAAGACTTATGAAGAATTGAATGCCTTGTTGCCATTTAGTACTGATGTGAAAGTCCAGCACGCTCAACGAGAGCAAATGGCAGTTATGAGTTTTTTGGCTGGTCTTAATTCTCAGTTTGAGGTTGGTAAATCCCAGATTCTCTCCAGTGATGAGATTTCCTCTCTCCATAAAGTCTTTACTAGAGTACTTCGCACAGATACTAGTACATGTGTTCCTCCATCTGTTCAGGCTTTCAGTGCTCTTGTCAGTCATAGTGGATCTGCATATGGGCAATCCTACAATAGGAATAATAACAGGGGAGGAGGTACAGGTAATCGAGATAATCGAAGTCAGGATGCAGGGAGTGTTGTGTGTTATTATTGTCATGAGCCGGGCCATACTAAACGCACGTGTCGCAAATTGCAAAATAAAAATCAGAAGTCTCACTTAACTCATGTTGCAGCTACTACTGCTACACCTAGTTCATCCTCTGAGCAGACTATTACAGTTTCTGCTGATGAATTTGCTAAATTCACTCAGTACCAAGAAGCATTAAAGAATTCATCTCGCCCTATCACTGCCATTGCTGAGTCAGGTAACTCAAATACGTGTCTTCTTTCCTCTTCCTCAAAATGGGTCATTGATTCTGGTGCCACAGATCATATGACAGGTAATCCTAGTCTCCTTTCCTCTTTTCAATCACATACATCTCCTTCTAATGTTACTTTAGCCGATGGTTCTACTTCTTCTGTTCTTGGTTCTGGCACTGTTTATCCAACTCCGTTACTTACATTAACTTCTGTATTAAGTCTACCTGGATTTTCTTTCAATTTAATGTCTGTGAGCAAACTTACTCGTGCTCTAAATTGTTATATCTTATTTTTTCCTAATTATTATCTCTTTCAGGATCTTATGACGAAGAAGATTATTGGTAAAGGACATGAATCAAGAGGTCTCTACATTCTGGATACCCAGGTCCATTGCATGTTCTGGTGTCTTAACTCCTTTTGACGCCCATTGTCGGTTGGGACATCCTTCTTTACCTCTATTGAAGAAATTATGTCTTCAGTTTCATAATGTATCTTCCTTGGATTGTGAGTCGTGTCAGTTTGCCAAACATCATCGTCTGCCTTCAGTGCCTCGAGTCAATAAAAGAGCTAGTTTTCCTTTTGAGTTAGTTCATTCAGATGTTTGGGGTCCATGTCCTGTTGTGTCCAAAACTGGGTTCAGATATTTTGTTACTTTTATTGATGATTTTTCTCGTGTGACTTGGCTTTACTTAATAAAGAATCGTTCTGAATTATTTTCTCATTTTAAAACTTTTTGTGCTGAAATTAAAACACAGTTTAATGTTTCTGTGCATACCTTAAGAAGTGATAATGCCAAAGAATATTTTTCCGATTCTTTTCAGACTTACATGATTCAGAATGGCATTCTTCATCAATCCTCTTGTGTTGACACACCATCTCAGAACGGTGTGGCTGAAAGAAAAAATAGACATCTCCTTGAGACAGCCAGGGCACTCCTCTTCCAAATGCATGTTCCCAAACAATTTTGGGCTGATGCAGTCTCCATAGCCTGTTTTCTGATTAATGACATGCCTTCATCTGTTCTTCATGGTGAGACTCCGTATAGTATCCTTTTTCCTACTAAATCCTTGTTTTCGATTGAACCTTGAATATTTGGTAGTACGTGTTTTGCTCGTGATATTCGTCCTCAGATAACTAAATTAGATCCCAAATGTTTGAAATGAGTTTTTCTGGGTTACTCTTGTTTACAAAAGGGGTATCAGTGCTACTGTCCTAGTCTTCACAAATATCTTGTGTCAGTCGATGTTACCTTTCAAGAGAATATTCCTTTCTTTTCTACTTCTACTTCTTTCCGTCAGGGGGAGGAAGATGATCTGTTGGTTTATCATGTCACATATCAGTCATCTTCTCCACCACCGCCACCACCAAAACCTCCTATTGGCCAGGTTTATTCCAGACGACGAGACCCACCGGATACATGTTCGACACCTGTTTCTTCTTCAACATCAGATCTAGTGCCTAGTGATCTTGATATTCCGATTGCCAATCGCAAAGGTAAACGTCAGTGCACTTATCCTATTTCCTCTTTTGTCTCTTATGATCATTTGTCTTCTTCTTCTTCTTCTTTTATTGCATCTCTTGATTCTGTGTCTCTTCCTAAAACTGTTAATGAAGCCTTGTCTCATCCTGGCTGGCGAGAGGCTATGATAGAAGAGATGAATGCTTTAGATGTTAATGGTACTTGGGATTTAGTGAATTTACCTACAGGAAAGAAGGCTATTGGATGTAAATGGGTGTTTGCAGTCAAATTCAATTCTGATGGATCAGTTGCTTGCCTTAAAGCCCGCCTTGTGGCTAAAGACTATGCTCAGACTTATGGTGTGAATTATTTTGACTCTTTCTTTCCTGTTGCTAAATTGACCTCTGTTCGCTTATTTCATCTCTGGCAGCTACTCATGATTGGCATTTACATCAGTTAGACATTAAAAATGCTTTCTTACATGGTGATCTTCAGGAGGAAGCGTATATGGAGCAACCTCCAGGGTTTGTTGCTCAGGGGGAGTACGGGAAAGTTTGTCATCTTCGTAAGTCCTTACATGGGTTGAAACAAAGTCCTCGTGCTTGGTTTGGCAAATTTAGTCAAGTAGTGGAAAATTTTGGGATGAATAAAAGCAAGTCTAACCACTCAGTTTTCTATAAACAATCTCCATCTGGCATCATTCTCCTTATTGTGTATGTGGATGATATTGTCATTACTGGAAGTGATACTATGGGGATTTCATCTCTCAAGACCTTCCTTCACAACTAGTTTCACACAAAAGATTTAGGGGTGTTGAAGTATTTCTTGGGAGTTGAGGTGACAAGAAGCAAGAAAGGCATCTTCTTATCTCAGAGGAAATATGTGTTTGACTTATTAACTGAGACTGGAAAACTGGGGGCTAAGTCATGTAGTGCTCCAATGCTTCCTAATTTGCAGCTCAAAAAAGATGGAGACTTATTTGAAAATCCTGAGAGGTATAGAAGACTGGTTGGAAAATTAAATTACTTATTTGAAGATCCTGAGAGGTATAGAAGACTGGTTGGAAAATTAAATTATCTTATAGTAACTCGTCCTGATATTGCATACTCTGTTAGTGTTGTAAGTCAATTTATGTCTTCTCCAATAATTTGCCATTGGGCAGCTTTAGAACAGATCTTATGTTACTTAAAGGGAGCTCCTGGACGAGGGATACTGTACAAAAATCATGGGCATATTCATATTGAGTGTTTCTCAGATGCAAATTGGGCGGGGTCCAAGATTGACCGAAGATCCACTACTGGTTACTATGTTTTTCTTGGAGGAAATTTGATCTCATGGAAAAGTAAGAAACAAAATGTTGTCTCTCGATCTAGTGCAGAATCGGAATATAGAGCCATGACACAGTCTGCGTGTGAGATCATGTGGATATATCAGCTCTTAAATGAAATAGGCTTTAAAGCCTCAATACCATCAAAATTGTAGTGTGATAACCAAGCTGCTATCCATATCGCTTATAATCCTGTGTTTCATGAACGAACTAAGCATATTGAGATTGATTGTCACTTCGTTCGTGAGAAGGTGCAACAAAATTTAATTTCTACAGGTCATATGAGAACTGGAGAACAATTAGGAGATATTTTCACAAAAGCCCTCAATGGGGCTCGAGTTGATTATATTTGTAACAAGCTGGGCATGATCAATATCTATGCTCCAGCTTGAGGGGGAGTATTATAGCTGTAGATATTGTAAATAGCCTAATTAGGGGCTTAATTAGAGGATTCCTAATTAGGAAATCTTCCTAATTAGTATATCACTAAATTGTGTATATACTAGGGTTGAGCACGGGATTCGGAGATACCGAACCGTACCGAAAATCCGAACCGATAATATCCAGAACCGAAAAATATCCGTTGACCGTTTGACTTTCTCCGAACCGAACCGTCCCGATTTTTTTTTTTGTACGGTTCTGGAGATTAGTAGTTATCCATACCGAGA
>CATKHJ010320629.1:0-23552 GCA_949750685.1 Vernicia montana
CTTTTATTTTGGGTATTGTTTATTGAGACTAGCCAAATAAATAATGTGGTTAGCTCATAAACGTGCACGTCTTTATTGTTTTTTTGTTATTTATTTAATGAAATGATGAATATGTCTATGACCGACAAAATCTTAAGTGTAATCTTTGTGTAGTAACCTGGTCAAATGGACTGAATCACTATTATATATATATATATATATATATATATATATATATATATATATATATATATATATATAGTCTTAATTATAATTACCACGTCAAAATAAAAAATTTTAAAAAAAAAAATTAAAATAATAAAATGAAAATGGAGCACTTTTTATTTCATCTAAAATAAAATTTCAACCTTCAAATTTTTAATTTTAAAATAAACTAATCGTGAGCTGGCACTTTGCATAAGTTTTTATTATATTTTTTTATTTAATTTATATTTTCTTCAAATATTTTAATCAATGACGGACGCAAAAAATTTATTTACGGGGTCCAATTAAAAAAGTACAATAATTGCATTTAATCAGTCAAAATTTTCATTGATCATTTTATGAATTTTAATTTTACCTCACAAAAATTTGTCTAATTAAAATTACATAACTGATTAGAAACAAAAACTAAATAATTACAAAAATAATTTAGAAGCACTGTTCACATAAATGAAGAATATTCTTTTTTTTTCTTTTTTTTTTTTATTTTTTGGAGTTTTCTTAAAACTAATTTGGTTATTGATTTTATTTTGATTCTATTTGATAATATGAAAAGCGACCAAATAGTACAAATAAAATTCAATCATGTAAATATTGTAGAATATAAGTCAAATTTATTATATATGAGCTAATTGAAAAATAATAAAAAGACATTATATATATATATATTCTTCTTTGTATCATATCCCTCACGATCTTATAAGCAGATTTTGTCAAAAAATTAACTAAAATTTAGGTGGTTGATAACATTGCAAAATTTTGATAGTTTATGGCTTTATGCATTGAATTTTCATTGTAAAAACTAAAAAGAGACAAACTTTAAGATTTTTTTTTTTTAATTAAGCCAATTATTTACAAGATAACATAAAATATAATATATATAGAATTGCTGCATATCTATCATCATTTATCTCTTTTCATATACTAAAAAAATAAATAGACAGCACAATAAATCTATGCACTCATGCATTACATGCTAACAAAATCAAAATAGAAAAAATAAAACAAATCAATGATTTTTGTAAGAAAAAAAAGATAGATTTATGCATTTATTAAATAAATATTAATTGTCATGATTAAAGCAAAAGTAATATAAAATAAAATAAGAATATTTTTGTATAAATACATTACATTACATTACGTAAAATAATAAAGAGGATTTGTAAACATTTATGTAAGTCTTGTTTTAAAAAAAAAAAAATCATTGCGTACCCATTAACTATATGTAATAAAATTTATCTAAAGTAAAGGTATTAATATAATCTATAAAATTTTATTGTACTTTTCCATAGTCTAACTAAATATAATTATTGATTCAAAAAAATATATATATAATTATTTTATATTCCTTAAAATTTGTATTTTCAACCAAATATGATAATTCAATATTTTCGAAATTACTTTCCTGAAAATCTACTTTTCCAAAGAAAGCAAATTTCATACGGCAATGTTGAATTCCAATTCCAACATACAAATGCCCCCATAAGGAACACTCAATTTTTATTATGTTCTTGTTGCAATTAAGTAATTCTCTTCATATAACTTGTTCATTAACCATAGTTATTTTATTGAAACACAAATTAAAATTGAATGATTTTATTAACAGAAATTAAGAGTTTAGTGATTATGCTAATAGATTAATTAAAAAAATTATAAGTGAAGTTAAGCATGAAAATATTCTAAAAAAAGTATTAAAGTTGTGAATGATTCAAGAGTTATGAGTTCAAAAATTAGGTTCTCTCTCAAGGAATATATGCATAATATGGGAATATTGATTTACAAATTAGGAAACATGACATAAGAAGAGTAGCATCATCTAATTACAAAGTGTGTACGTAGTCATCGAATTTTATTATTGGCCACTAATAAGCACCTAAACTTTGTCTCAAATTTGATGTTTGGGAAGGGAGAAATTCTTGAAATGCATGGTCTTCCATTTTCTAGGAACCCACCTTTGTGCTTTCTACTAAAAAGAATATATATATAGGTCAGCACTCAGCAAAAATATGGATCCCATGTTAATGGACTAGGGGAGCATCCCAAAAAAAATGAATTTACTGGCTCAGACCATAGTGTATATGCACAACCCAATCTAGATAAGGAAGATAGGTTTATTCCCCTATAGGTTTCCATGACAATGAATGATGTATTGGAAAGTACTATTTGGTTTAAAGGGTTGCAATTAGTTATTCATAACTAGCAATCAGTGATTAGCAATTGATAGTTAGTAGTTAAAAAATTAAAAAATTAAGTTATAATTTTGTACTACTGACTTCTGAATTTTGAAATATTGTCCAAGCGCAAATTTATTAATTACTTTTAACTAGCATTTAAGGACAAATGGTTGGTTCTCAATCGCTTATCCAAGTGGACAAATATCCTGATAAAAATTGGTAAGATGTGCATATTTTAATTGAAATTTTGTGACAAATTAATACTGTTGTAGAAAATATAGGAAAAATTATAGATACATAACTAACAACTTGTTTGTTATTGAAGTTGGAAACTGATTTTTTAAATAATATTGGAAAAACAATTTGAAATGGCATGAATCCATTTAGAATTAATTTTTTTTAAATTTGATTTTAAATATTGAAAAACAAAACAATTTAGAAATATTATTTAACTGATTTGAATTTATTTTTATTTTTTTCTATTAAAATATGTAAAATTTGATGATTCATGATCAACATAATGTCAAAAGCTTTTATGATTAAAACATATCAAATTTATTTTAAAAACAACTTTCATTGACCTCTAATCAAATATCTTTTAACTTAATACTTTTCTTAACTTAAATAACAATGTTAAACAGATCCTTAAATCTCCCTCCAAAGATTTTAAACTATACTAAGATTGGAATAATACCATTAATTCAACATAGCATATCAAAGTCTCAATCTGAGTCTGCTATATCCTTAGGGATCTGAGAATAAGATTCATTACAAATTTACAATAGCTATTAGAAAAAAGAAAAGAAAACACCAGCAGAAGATCTTATCAACTAAAAAAGATTTAAAGCCAATCTTTAAATCTTGCAAATCTCATTACCCTCAAAAAAGATCTGAGTTACAACTTGGTAACCCCACTAAGAGAAAAATCAATTACATGCACGCTTACAATGTTACAAGGCCTATTAGAAGGGAATTCTGGGAAAAGTTACATCAAAAAACTTACATTTTTTTAATGAATTTTACGCTTGAATGGTATAACAATAACAGATTTTTGTGTAGTTTTTACTTCCACTTAATCCAATCTTCATTATAAAAAAATGTACAAGACCGATCCACCAGAGTATTTTTGCTGGTCGAGTTATACAGTTACAACAGCTAAGCAAGCAGTTGATGATCTCCGGCGTTTTGCTCCCCAGCAAAGGTTCAACTTCGCAATCTTTCTTTTCGTCCCAAGATAACCATGACACTTAGGAGCGCCACAATGGCACTTCACCTCTGGTCCAAATTGCACAAATCTACAAAGCCAAAACATGTGAAGATTGAACCTCTGTTGGAATATCAAACCCTACCTTGAGCTACAACATTTATTTCTATCTATGAGTTATTATAGTAATAGCTTAAGATCAAAATTAAATTTAAATCTATTTGGATAGATGTTCATTTGAAATGAATCTGAACTTGAATTTGAGTTTCAAGAGTAAAATCATAAAAATGGCTAGTTATCCAAATGAACCCAACTGAAATTGTGTTTTGGGTCCCAAAAGATGAACTGAGATACATCAGATTTATGCAACATAAAATCTAGAAACCACCAACAAATTACTACATGCAGAAACCATGAAATGGTAATTGACATGTCACAGCCACATCAGCTGATTTATGCATTAGGTAGACATGTACTGTCTCCTGTGATGGTAGATTGCTCGTATATATACTTAGTTTGCAGATGATGCAATAACACTCGAAGAATTAAAGCAAGCAACAGCAATAAAATAGAGCACTTGGTAATTTCTCACTCTGAAACATTAGTTTTAAATTTATAGGACATTTTGTCAGAAGGTGCCAAATTAGGCAACTGTAAGCATAAGACAAAGTAAATCAAACCAAGTTCGCAATTTTGCTGGATTTCCACAAATAAAATAATTATCACAAGGAGCCTAACACCCTCAATTTCCCAGACAAGACTCCTTATATTAAGGGTGACAATTCTAAACCACCTTGAACAAATTGGGTATTACATTTCTAAATGAGATCTGAAGACAAGATTAGGAATAGAAAATATTCCAGGGTAAAGAAGCCCAATGATTAAAGACCTGGAAATTCCAATTTGATGTTCTAGGTTCAAACGGTTAGATGGCAATGGAGGATTTATGAGACGGGTAAAGACAATTTCCCATTATGTAGCTCACACATTAAGAGAGAGATTTCATGAAGTCTTGCTTCTTTGATTTTTCTCTTTAATTTTCTTTTTTCTTTTAGAAGAAAGGTCATTACTGTCTATGAAGCACGTGCTGCAAAAAAAATTCATGGAGCAAATCTATTGGAAGACAAATAAAGTACATACTAAACTTATCCTCAACTCAACTTAGGATTGAGTACGTAGATCCTCTTGCTGTCCTATTAGGTTCAGGGAAACAACTCAGTGATCAGTTGTGATACTAAACAAAATAACATTCAAGAGCGCAGCAATCACAGTATGTGTCGAAAACTATGTCAAAAAATAGGATAAGAGGTGGGACTTGGGAGGACAAATGATGTGCGCTATTTGATGTGACATTTTCTTTAAAATGTCCATGGAGAACTGTTGAATGTTTTTTAATTGATACTATAACTTGTTTGTAAGCTACGTTGAGTTTATGAAAGAATTGACTGGAAACAGATCCATCTAAAGACCAATATTAGTAAATATAGTCCCTAAGTGATGCTTGTAACATCCTAAATATAGGAAGATTGTTGTCTCTTTTTCATCATTTGTCATTGTTTAGTAATTAAAATCTGAAAAACATATATGAGATCGTGCAACTATAACATATTGTGTACCTGTAATCATATGTCAATGGGTCCCCAACTTTTATAGAACGAGCAGCAAACACACCCACTCGTGTCTCTCCCTCAACCTGCCTAAATAAAAACAGGATGAAATGATTAACAGTAACCAGGTGCTGAGTGAAGTAGTTTCTTCAACAGAACTAGAGTCACAATCTATAAAATGGATAGCATATTCCACTGTTTAACACAGAAACAAATGAGATTGCATCTAGGAATCAAATTCAAACCGATTTTTGCACAATATCTAAAAGGCTGCTTCTCAGAAAAGCAACTAACCTCCTTGCCAAACAAATAAATAAACACAGATACACAGTTGGAATTGCGAGTTCCTAAACAAATATAACCAGGTCAATTCTTTCTAGGTGTCTAAGAACCACAGCCATTTGAAAAGAAGCATGGCAGCTAGATCACAGTAGTTGAAGGATGGAGGCATACATAATAATTGTCATTCAGTAGAAATACATAGGTCTATAATATGTTTGACTGGTAAAATAAATATTCAAAATATCAACGAAAAAGTAAGGGTATGTTTGGTAATCCATAATGAACTGAAATATAATGTAAAGGAATGCATTTGTAGTGTAATACATCATACTATTAAATTACATTCCTTGCATTACAACTTACCAAACATTACATTAAATTTCATTCCATGACAGCTTATCAAACATGGTGCAAGTTCCTAGAATCTTTGAATAACTATAATACAACACAAATGCAGCAATGATAAAGGTGCTAACCACTTTTCCAGGATGCAGTTGGGATCACAGCTGTGATTTAGAAAGCGAGACAAATTCCCCTTAAATGTTGCATCAATTGTGAAGTCTTTTCGAATTTCACACATGTAAAAGTTTTGTAGACCTTTGTATTTCATGTCCCAAAGCCTTTGTTCACACACTGCATCATTAATCACTGAAACAAGAAGAAAATAACTGTAACTGATACTTATTTCTAAAAACATAAAATATTGATTTTATCCAAAGTGAGCAAAAATACAACGACTAATGATAGACCAGTTTGGCTTTACTATTGCAAAAAACTGATTTTGGACCAAAAATAAGGAACAATCCTCTCGGGCCAATAGTTCTTTGTCACTTGATTTTTATGGGGTTTTAAAAGTGATTTTGGACAGTTCGTACTTGAAACTTTCCCCAAAATTAATTTTAGGCCCATAAAAATCAAGTGACAAGTAGCTATTGTCCATTGGTTCAAAAGGATTCTTCCTTATTTTTGGTCTAAAATCAGCTTTTTGCAAAAGTCATACAAACTAGCCCAATGACAACAACAATGACAAAGAAGAGAAACCATTCTATGTCTGTGTACTATATCTCAAGTCCTAAATTTGACAAAAACAGACTGCAGCTATAATAGATATCAGGCTGTAAAAGTTATTAAAAAAATGCCAAAGAAAGCTATACTCCTTGAATTTTGAAATATTATGATCAAATGTACCAAATGCAATTAGACAAGTAGAATGCAAAAGATTGAGCCATCAATGATAGCATACTTTGGCAGACAAGGGTTTGAAGGGGGGGAGGGTGGTGAAAGGAGATTATGGGATAGAAGAAATAAGATACCACAACTAGATAACCTTTACAATCTGTAGAATAAGCCCTGTTCTACAAACTATATTTGTAACATGGAAATCAAAATGCAATTTGCAGCAAGAAGAAATCATAATTCTTATCCATGCAATCTCTACAATATTGTATGCATTAGTATCTAATAATAACCACTTACCAAGTAGATATGCAAGCTTGAAATATTCATCAAACCCGACTAAGAGTAACTCGAAATATTAGTCATTCAAATGTTTAATCTTAATAGTCCTTTGAAAGTCAAGAAGAGACATAAACAAAGATAATGGCATTATATTTACATTACATTAAGGATAACATGCCTCAACCATATTTTTAGTGACAACAAAAAAGTAAAATAAAAACATGGATGAATTACAATGCCTTAGCCACACAAATTCAATGCCAAAATCATAGTTTTAAAACTCTGTTGCAGTCTGTCAAGTGATGCAGATACAAGGCCATCATGGACATAACAATCACAGCCATAGTGGTGTAAAGCATTCTTTGAAGAATAGAAAATGCATAAAATGTATTGATTTGTGAAATTATGCATAAAATGTATTGATTTGTGAAATTTTGATTCATTATAAAATGAACACAATGCATAAACCAAAGATGTATAGTCATAATTTATATAGATTTATCTATTAATTAGGTTCAACAAAAAAAAAAAAAAAAAAGTAAAAGTGACATTGAAAATCTAACCTGGTCACTTCACTATCAAAAGAAGTTACAAGATTCCAACCAAAAAGGAAAGACTAATAATTTACTAATTTTTCAACGTTTATTTTGCAAAGAAAATCTGAAAGAATACTTGTACATACCCTTGTGAGCCATCTAATATATTCTAGTAAACATGATCGAGTTGAATCTTAAAGTTACAAGATTTTTTTTTCCTGAATGAACTCAAGTAAACAACAAACATAATGCAAAAATAAAGGTGATGAGGTAGCCAAAACCTATAAAGTTATCTGTTATTGATTCTATCATTATAATAGCATGAGCTGGTAGTAAAATGTAAATATTTATAAAAATAGTTGCCAACTTGACTATAAAAAAATTATTAAGGCTTGCTTCAATAATCAATGTACATGAAAATATAAGAACACAGATAAACTACCTTCCCCAATATACTCAATTATAAAATCGCCTTTATTTATTGGTTCAGCTGCCTCTACTCCCCAACCACAAAATTCAGTCTGAAAAAGAAAGTAAATCATCAAGCTATGTTAATGACAAAAAAGCAATCCCACTTGTAATTTTCATGGAAATTATCAAACAAACAATTTAACCAAGACCAAGTGATTTAGTGCAATACTAACTGAAGTATAAGAACTCACTAACTCTGTAAGTGAAAGTCCTCACCTTGACAATTTTTATCTTTTTATCCTTGCGAAATGGCCTATTGGTGCAATTTTCAGGGCAATGGCAAGCCCTCGAGCAGCTTATGCATTGAACCCTAGAAGATGAACATTCAGGTTACAACCCTATTACAGAATGAGCCAAACCCAAAATGCTATAAAACTTAATTTATCATAACTCGCAAAGGAATAGTAAGTGACAGATTGTTGCAAAATATGATTTGACCAAGGAACCAAGGAATCCTGATGGTTATTAAATAAAGTCTAAGCAAGCAATGACAAATTGTTAGAAATGAAAATATGTTTCAACACAAAGTCAGAAACTAAAGGTGCTGAGTTGATATTCAATGTAAGAAGAAAGTAAACAGACAGCAAGGCCCTCTACTGTAATTTGAGCAACAGGCATAAGCATACTAACAACAAGACCTATTTACAAGAAAGAAAACAATTAAATAAAGAGGAGATCCATTTTTTTGTCCATATATAAATTAACTCTCTACAGTTCATTTATGCAGATAAAAATAGCTAGCAGTTCAAAAGAATTTTCATGTAGGAAACAGAATTGCAATGCAAGCCACAACATAAATTAGCTTATAAATATAACCAGTGCATGCTACTGTTTGACAACCTACTACAGTCCATTAATCAGTTCCAATATTATAGGGCAAGAAACACTAGTTTGGAATTAAAAATAGCATGCAGATTCTCCCAAGGAGATCTCATTTAAACTTGAAAAAGAAAAAATCTGATGAATAATATACTAAATTAACAAAAAAGGATAGCAAGATCTTGCTACATATGCATAGTTAAGAACTCATTTATTATTTGACAATTTGGGATCATTCAGGTACTACCTGCACACGCAATCTTCACAGCACGTAGAAGTGCAATTTGTGCATCCAACATCATTATCAGCATCATCACGTTTCTTCTTGACTAGATAGACATCTAAAATTAAATTAAGGCAAGTTCCATTCAAAACAAATGTGTAATCATTATAACTCATTAAACATGAAAAACCAAAAAGGTCATTGACAAAAACAGTATCAGTTATCTCATCAAAACTAAGTTACCTAGTATTGTCAGCATATGAGATGATAAGATCAATATAGAAATATATATACATATATGTAAACACACACATATAGGATACTGCGTCTGATATGCACATATGGAGGTGGCTCTATTTTATTCTCTATCAAGCCTTTCCATGTTAAGTCAATCTTGAAGTCCTCATCAACATAAGGTAGAGGCAAGCGGCAAAAGACCTCCTAAAATAAAGAGACCAAGAAAAGGTTAGATTATGAAATATAGCAAATTAAGCATCAATATTGCTTAAAAGACAAACAAATTTTGCTTCAAATCCCATTATGTAGGAATAATTTATGTGGGTGTTGGAAGTACATCAGAGTAATTGATTCTTAAGGTAAAATAGCAGATGAGATGGCATATATGAACTTACCATTTGAAACTGAGAGAAAAAGGTTCAAGGTTACTTTAGTTGATCAATTTTATTTTATTGGTGTTCTTATATAATATATTGCTCAACATGAATGCTTTAAATTCAAATGAGTTACAACACTGCATTAACAAACATGGTACCAGACAAAATGAAGCTCCATGTTGTTTTGATGACTATAACTAGTTTTTACTCATGGAAATTAGTGGTATGATTCATTGCATCATTTGAATATTAAATGAGTTAAAATTGATTTGTACAATATAGTGTCTAAATCTCCAGCTTAGATTCTAAAGTCAACAAAAAGTAGTCATGTGATAAATTTGTAGGAAAATGCAAATGGGGCTGTCTGTCACCTATTTATGCTAAAGTACGGGAAGGTTGTCAATTATTTGGCCATATCCCAACTTAGATCCATCAATGCACATATAAAAGGATGAGTAGATCCCAGTTATAGAAGCAAAGAGAACAAGAGAGGCTAAATTGTGAAAATAATTTAAGCTAATAGAAAATTTGGCCATAAAGGGACCATTATGAAAAAGTGAACCTTGTGACTGACTTCAACTAGATTGGGCTAAGGTTTAGCAGAGTGCAGAAAAGTTGAATATGTTATGCTACATGGATTTATGTATATGTGTTAAGATCAGGCAATCAGCTCCATCCAACGCTCAAAGCCGAAGAAACGAGGATATAAGTCAACAAAGTGCAATTCTTTTCCTCTCCCTTCTATTCCTTGGATAAAAGAAGTGACACGATAACATAGCTATAAAACTTGTAACATGGTAACCCTCTTTGTAAAGTATCCATGATTCATAGAAGGAAGTTACTACAAATAGTAATATGCAATTTTCTTTTTTTATCAGGCTCATTGCTGAATACATTGATCTATATCTATTATAACTTTGAGATATATAATATCCATGGTTTCATGTTACTACGCTACGTATGTTTTGAACAATTCCACAAAAATATCTTGTAAAAAATCTGACCTCTATATCAGTTGTCGGAACCATATGCTGCTCATTCAACAAATACATCAGTCCTGTCAGCCAGCCTAACCAATGAAAAATAAGAATGAAGAAATAAAACCTCAACCAAAAACGGAAATGTTAAAACATAGTGAAAATAACTAATTAAGGCAACTGGTTCATAACGCCTGACCTCAAAAGCAATTAACTTACACTTTACAGCACAAAACAACAAATCTCACACTATTAACAATTCAATTTGTTAATTCACATATCAAATAGGATGATGGCAAGTCAAACAACAGAAACAAGAACCTGTTATATTGCTCCCTCTATGATAATGAAGACAATCATCAATTGAATAATAACTTGAAAACATTAACATAAGCGGCACGTCACAAATGAAGAGACCAAAAAAAAAAAAAGCACAAACATACATGTAAAACTCTGCCTATGATTGACATAATTGATTTATAAGGTGAGGAAAGAAGAAACTAAAAGTTACAAAAGAATGATTGATAAAATAGGAAGAAGTAACTAAAGGTTATAAGAGAAATGATTGATCACTTTGGAAATCAATCACACAAAACAAGCATAATTTCGACAAACTCAAACAGCATCCACTTGAATATGAAATGAGGCTGCTTATTTAAGCTTTAACTGGCTCACATGATGAACCAGCTCAAAGCAAAACCATTACAAATTTTCGAACACATTCTTGTAGATTACTAAGACCTATTTTGGCAAATCAATGTTGTAAAAGAGTTTGTTGCTTTTGACTCTCCTCCAAAAGGGATGGAAGAGATTGGGTTAGTGTCGATTTTCCAGAAAGTTGGGCCCTGTTTATAACCAAAAAATATGTTGTCAAAGAATTTTGAAAGTAAGTTATGATATATTAAAATGCACAATGATTAAACCGAAGAACATGTTTCCTATAACAAATTTTCTAATTTTGACATCATATAAAACGTCACAGACCACAACCTGATTCCTTTGTTATAACTTATAAAGATAGCTAAAAGTGAGCAAATATATAGAGTGCTTTAGCAAGTTGTACCTAACTGGAGTCTCAGACTGTAGGAGTCTGCTGAATTATTTTGATGGTCAAAGAACAAAATCTCAACCAACATAAACAAGAAATTTAACCAACTATATTATCAATCCAATAGAAAGACTTAAGTAAAATTGAGCACCAGCACACATTCAATTACCAATTTCAAATTTAGTAGTGGTCTAATAATCAGGCATCATCAAATTGATTATAGTTCCAATATGTGGGCCTCATGACATTAATTGGACATGTGGATCTACAACCACAGTTCCTTCCTCCTAAAAGTAGGAGGTTGTAGAATGTAACATTTTCCAAATTTTCAGAAAGAGAAAGCAACGACTGTTATTGAAAGACTAAATTTACCAAAAAGAAATAAGAACAAAAACACATAGCTGATGAAGGAAAGAAGAGATTGACCTTCTTATCTAGGCGCCAATTAGTGGGATGCCTCCAACATACTGCACGTCCTTTTTGGTCAATCAAATGAATCACATTATCCGGCCATGGACCACATTTATCATGTGATGCCATTGTGCACCGCACACACCGCCAATGAAATTTCTGTTTGCAAATGAAGCATGCCTGTTGACAGCAACATGTCACTCATGTGCTTAGTAAAGCTCAGTGTTAGTAATTGATAACCTTTTTTTTTTTTTCAACAAAAGATTCATGATCCACTAATATCAAAAACAATTTCAAATCCAATCAACTGGATAGAGAAAAGCTACAACTGAAATCTGTAGAATTTCAAATCAAACTTAGGGAAAGAAACACCAAAATGCAAATTAGTGCAGAAATTACATCGAAAAAATATAAGAGACTTATTCAGCAGTAATAGATGAAATTTAATTAGATGTTGTGCAAAGAAAAGCCCAGATCAGGTAAGCAGATATTTAGACATAAATAACTAGCATCAATGTATTAGTAATGAACAAAATCACATGAGAAGGCATGTACCAAAATGAACCAAGCACCATGTCCCAGTATAAACTTCTTAGCAGAAATTAAATGCAAGCTCGTATGCTCTGTAGAAATACAAGAACATAACACATTCCGGGAATAACTATTCTTTTTTTCCACCTGTTCTTTTTGGTGGTAGCGGGGCCATGGCGGGAATAAGTACAAAATTGCAATGAGGAAGCAAACTAACATGCAGAGAAAAAAAAAAAAAAAAAAGGTAAGGAATCTTACACATTAAAAGAATAAATAGCAAAACTAATTTGATCTTACATGCTGTGGACACTTAAATTTTCTCGGATTTGGGACATGAAAGCTCTCCTCTGCACATCGTAAGTGATAAATTCCTCCACAATTACGAACAGAGCATAACAGCTCTTCCCCTGGAAAGATAAAGCCATGACAAAGAAGACATTCAACCTGAAACAGATACAAAAAAAGGCGTCAATGTGCTTCCTGTGACAAGTAAAACAAAAAAGGTGAATTATACACTATAACCTTCACAATAAAAAGTCTGATTTTCACTAGAAATCCACAAAAAAGGGAAGAAACAAGAACAAAATTATAACAGATAAATCATACTCTCTACTGAACATAAAAAGAAACAAGAAATTGCAAATTACTACTTGTCAAGCCCTAATTTCTTAATTCAAAAGAACAAAATTTAAAATTTAAAAAAAAAATTAAAAAAAAAAAAAAAGAAAAAGAAAAAAAAAAGAAGAAGAAGAAGATAAAGTGCAAGAAGTAATTACAATTTTCTTTGAGCCAACAAGAAAAGGAAGGAAGCATCGAGACTGAGAGACGCCGGAATCCATCTTCTTCTGAACCCAAGCCGTAACGTAGTCGTCCAAGCATTTACCATTAGGCCCTTTCTTGACTCCTCCACCTCCTCCTGCTCGTGCACGACTTCGCCTCAAAAACCTAATAGAGTTGGCATTGTAAGTATCATGAAGAGGAAACTGAAGGTTCTGCTCCCAATTACAGTCATTGACTAGGGTTTTGACCGAGCCAGAACAGAGAGGAGTTGTTGAATCTAATTGAGTATCAGTAGTAGGAGAAAGAGATTTGAATGTAGAGCAACGTGTGAGAGTTAGAGAGATATTGCCTAGGTCTGGCATTTCAACTTATTATACTCCTAAATTCAAGAAACAAACCCTATCTATGTATGTATCAGAAAGAAAGAAAGAGAGAGAAATTTTTCTAGAGAGGGGGAGGATTTGGGCGGGAAATATCAGTTTTTGGAAATTTTGAGAATGGGTTTTTGAACACCAAAATGACTAAAACGTTGGTTTAGTTTTACAAAATTACAAATTTAGGAATAGATTGTGCACAGTTGAATTAACTCATCGATCAAAGTACGCTTTTAACAGAAAGTGTTGACATTAATTAACCGTTAAATTGAATTTATTAAACACCCTTAACTTTGATGCCAAAAAAAAAAAAAACTTAACTAAGGTATCGTTTGGTTCAATAATTAGGGCTAACATTTCAAAGTTGAGATCTCAATTGTTAAGCTTAGAATAAGAGGCGACTCAGTGAGGAAGACGATTAAGGCGATTCTTAGTTTCTAATTACAAATGTCTGCCTCAATTTTATATATATATATATATATATTTATATATATATATATATTTATATATATATATATATATATATATATATATATATAAAAGTAAATATTTTTATAAAATAAAATAGGAAAAAACCTAAGATTTTAAAAATATAATTTAATAAAAAATTTATAAAATAAAAATATTCTAAAAATTAGTTTACAAAATTGAAATATAAATTAAAAAATAGTAGTAACCTATGAACTAGCACAAACAATAACTACATTTTAATTAACTTTATTAACTTTTCTTAATTAACTATATTTTTGCTATTATATTTTTTATTTTTTATCTTATTCGGTATTATTATTCAATTTGTACTTTGCTCTTCTATTATTTTTCTTTTATTTTGTGCTTTTTATGATATAGAATTATGGAATCTTTATCTATAATTTAGCTTTCACTCTAATATTAATAAAATTAAAGATTGCTTATAAAAAAAATAGTTTAATTTGCATTTATTTATTTATATTGTATTTTTTCATCTTGAATGCATCATTTTATAATTTTGCCTAAAGTCTCCCAAAACCTTAAGCCGCCTTTGCTTAGAGTGTTTGCCAACCACCAATTCGCCTAGTAAGGGACAACCATATTGGTAAGCATTTAGATGAGATCCCAGGATAGCCCTAGTCACGGGCCAATTTTAAATCGAGAGGATTGATCCGATTCCGATCCTCCTTAATTTGAATTTAAATCGGAATCTTCATTATGATTTTGGTTTAAATTGTCACTCAAAGGCTTTGCCTTTGGGTTTTAATGAGCAATTTTTGTAAAAAAAAAATAAAAATGAATAAACTGCTTTAAGTTAGGTTCGAAATTAAAATCGTACGAACTGAAATCAAAACCAAACTGTCTATTTATGATCCGATTTTGATTTCATAAAATGTTAAATTGGAACCATTAGTCCAGTTCTAATTTCGATCCAATTTAAAACTGTGGCCGGAACAATCACAATATTTACATCCACTGAATTGGATTTGTGATTAATTTATGATATTATTTATAAATTTGTGTGTGAGTATACTTTGTTCTATAAATATATTTAGACATTATCATTCCGCTCGTAAAATGATGATTTGATTTAAATACAAATGATTGCAAATTAATTTTATTTTTGTTAAATAAAAAATTTAGATTGTTTGACAAAATATTTTAATCACCAACCACTAAACCAAACAAATTTTAAGAATTGAAAATTCAAACCCCAAACTCTTATTCACAATTACTTATCTAAATGAGTTATATATTTTTAACCAAAGTGTTGAAAATTGATTAATATTAATGGATAATCATGTGAATCTATTTTTATCATTTTGATTAATAAAAATTTGAATTTTATTAATTAATTTAAATTTATATTTCACTAAAAAAATTAAGAGATATTATATACAAGTCATATATTAATTACAAATATCAATACAATAACATATAAATTTTAACAACTCAAATTAAATATAATTAAATATAAACAATTCCTCATTGTATGTTGGGATCGAACTTAAGACCTTTTGATTCAAGATTTTAGACATAACTATTTATTAAAAAATCTTAAATTATAATATTTTTAGGATAATTTACTATTTAGTCCCTGTATTTTAAACCAATTCACACTTGAGTTCTTTTATTTTAAAAATCTAATTAAGTCATCCTTACATTTTGAATCCGTTAACTATTTAATCATTCCATCCATTTATGCCGTTAAATGCTATGAAAAGACTAAAATACCCTTCAATTACTCTTAAATTTTTCAATCCACCCATAAAAGAAATAACATTTCTAATTTTATTTTCCATGAAATTAATTACATACTAGCTAATGTTTGTTCTTATATTTTAAATATTTTAGAGACTCTTTAACCTAATACTATGAAATATTTATCATCATCACCTAAAATCTGCCATTGTTATATATTTTTCAGTTTTGTTGCTCTTAAAGTTTTTTATTAATTTTTATTTTGAATATTTTTTTACCATCCTTGAATATTCAAAACTAAAAATGAAAAAATGTTTAACTTTTTTAATTTTAAATATTTTGAAACTCCAATTTTTTTTTCTGGATTTAATTTTTTTGATTTGCAAGTGGATCCTTTTATATTTTTTAATTTTCAAAAATTAAAAATTAAAAAAATATATATATATGAAACCGAATCTTGATACTGAGAAAGTGGATCATAAAGAAAGTCAATGTGCAGTGGGCAAAATCTTCGTCTTATTCTAATGAATTACCAAAAAACACTTTCGATCATTCACCAATTTCAATTTCAATTTGCAGCAACATCAACAAAAGTAGACAGATTCCACTACTTATAGCCACGAACCCATCCAATTGTGCAAATGAAAATTATGGAAGATGGAAGAGGAGGGTTAGATACAAAGGAAACGGGATTACTTGGCTATAAAATATGAACAATTGGATTACAAGCACCGGTTATGAAGAAATCAACTATTGAAAAGAAAAAGGAAAAAAAAAAAACTCAGAAATGTGTTGTGGAGAGAGAGAGAGAGAGAGAGAGGGGCTAAGGAAAGAGAGAAAAAAGGAAAGGATGTGAGTGGTTATGGAGAGAGAAGAGAAAAAAAGAGATAAGAAAAAGAAATAGAATATTATTTTAGTATATTAAAATTATTTTTTTTTATTTTTAATTTTTTTAACGGAAAAGTAAAAAAATTTTGAATGAAAGGACTAAACAGTTAACGGATTCAAAATGTAAAGATGATTTAATTGGATTTTTAAAATAAAGAAACTCAAGTGTGAATTAACCTAAAATACATAGATTAAATAGTAAATTACCATAATTTTTATTTATACATTATCACCAAATAAAATATCTCCATATTTATATCCTTTTATTAATTATCAAAATTTGTAAAGGAAGGGCTCAGTTGTAGGGGTGAGCATTCGGTCGGTTTGGTTCAAAATTAAATCAAACCGAAATAATCGAAATTAATTTTTTTATAAATCGAATCGAACTAAAATTTTAATGAAAACCGAATCGAACCGAACTGAAAAAGTTCAGTTCGATTTGGTTCAATTTTTTGATTTGACAGTTTTTTTTTCTTTTTGTTATAATAAACTATGTATATATATTTTATATATTTTATGTATATTATATATATATATTATTAATAATATATATATAATATATTAAAATTATTATATATAATATAATATATTGTATATATATATATAATATTTACATAAATATATTAAAATATAAATATATATAAAAAATTTCAATCGGTTCGATTCAAATTAAATTTTTTTTAATAAAAATCGAACCAAATTGAAATTTAATTTAATTTTTTTTTTAAAATCAAATCAAATCAAATTATTAAAAAAAAATCAAATTAAACTAAATTAAACCAATCAATTCGATTTAATTTTTTAATTTCAGTTCGATTTTAACTCAAATGCGCTTGGAATGGGTGATGGAAGACAAAGTAAACGATGGAGCGTGGTAAAATAGTGATATTGGGAGACACGTGGATAGAACTTTGGACTTTGTGTCGGTGGTTTCAAGCCGTTTTTGTCTCGGCTGTGATCTTTGTATGTACACGTGTGTACTTTATGGTTTTCAATTCAGCAAATGACAAATTTTATTCCAAATAATAATATTTATAGCATATTTAATATATCATAATACAATATAATATAATTAAATATAATTTTATTTTTATAAACATGTATTTAATTATATTATATTATATTATATTACGATTTATTAAACGTGACTTTACATTTTAACATTTTATTTAAAGATAAATAAATTAAAAATATAAAATTTATTTTTATATAAATTAGTTGTCACCCGTAATTTGTGTAGATTTTATTTATATTTTCTTTATTTAGTTTGTGTTTTCTAAAATATATAATATACACCAACTATTAATATTTGTTATTATTATTATTACAAAAATTAAAATAAAAAAAAGTACTTCAAAAATAACAATACAAAGGCACACGACATAATGATTAATGATTAAAATTACAATATTTTTCTTTTAAATTTTTATGGAAAAAGAGTGAATAAGGGATAAATTTATCTTTTTTTTTTTTTTTTTATAATCAAAATGGAGAATTCATTAAAAAAAATCTAAAGCCAAAGCATTACAAATGAAAGAGGGATGGGCATTGCCCCACACTTGGACATCATTCATAAAACATGAAGCACTAGCAAGAGAATGTGCAACATTATTCGCTAATCTCCAAATAAAACAAACATTACAATCTGTGTTTTCTTTAAGTAACTGCCTACATTCATCAATAACTAAGCCAAAGTTATTAGGAGCATATGTTTGAGATTTGAGAGTTGATAGACATGTAGTGCATCTGTCTCGATAATAACTTTGGTAATAAAGTGAGACTTCAACTAGCCGAGTGCTTCGCAAAAGCTGAGAGTTTCTGCTAAAGCTGCATCTAGGGACATGCCAATAAACCATTACTTGTTGCTGTCATTTGACCATCTACATCTCGGATAATCCAACCGAAACCCAACTTGTAGAGGTGAGAGAAGACAGCCCCATCCACATTACATTTTACCCAACCATATCTTGACTTCTTCCAACACAATAAGCCATTATCTGTAGAGGGGAGATCATCACCATTTGGAATTAATTGTGCAGATTGCCACTGAAAAAGAAAAGGGCTAGCCAAATTGAGTAAGCTAGGAACCCTTTGCCTCTTATTGTTCCACAGAACTTCATTACGATTGCTCCACAAACACCACAGAATCATGCAGCACAAAGAGATGGAATCATTTGTACATTGAGCAAAAATCTGTGAGAGCCAAGAGACAATATTTGAATAATTCCCACTGGGTATTTGTATTGGCGATGAGGCCCAGCAATTCTCAGCAAATTGGCATTGAGTGAATATATGAAGAGCAGACTCTGATTCCAAATTACAAATTGGACAAGAGAGATCAACATCAACTTACCTCTGTCTTAACTCTTAATAAGTCTTTGGTTGGTATACAATTGTTACATAATCGCCAAACAAGATTTTTGACTTTTGGGGGAATCTTTAGTGCCCATAACTGCTTCCATAGATGAAGAGAATGATAAGAATTGAGAGTGATCAGGTTATTGGTAAGATACCTATATGCAGACTTCACTGAATAGTGTTCCTCATGGTGCCAAAAAAATCTGTCATCTGAGACTCTGCTGCTGAGTAGAATTTGGTTTATGAGGCATCTGTCTCTATCATTAAAGAGATCATGGAGAATATCATTGTCCCAGGCAAACTCTCCTGGTGTCATAAGGTTGTGGACCGCTGCATTCTCTGTCCCTTGTACTAAAGGAGATTGAATCTGTGGTTGGTTATCATCTGGAAGCCAAGGTTCTGTCCAGATATTTATTTTGTGACTATCACCTACCCTCCATCTTATGCCATTCTTGAGCAGAGGTTGAGTGACCATTATGCTACTGTGAACCTTCATTTTAACACCTTCAAAATTAATTCTAAACTCACCAAAGTTAATCAGAATATTTTTCTATCCAAACTGACACTTTTTTGATTCTGATTGGGCTATTTGTACCAGACAGTATTTTTTCAAAACTGACCAGATCTCTCCCAAAACTAACTGTTAATCTGTCCGATAATTAATTTCGGATCCATTGCCACTGACCAGTAATTTATCAAACTTCATAATATCCTAAAAACTGACTCAGAATCCCCGAAAACTGATCCGAAAAATTCCGAAAGCTGAGCTGGTGGAAGGACAAGCACGAAAATTGAGCACCACAAGGGCATCGGTGAGACGATCTCGTGGCGCCGCAGAGCGCCTGTGCACGTCCGCAAGGCGTTCTCGCGGCAGCCGCGAGAGTCTCTCGCGGATCCACGAGGCGCTTTGGTGACCATCCGCAAGCTTCGCTCACGGACGCGCGCAAACCGTTCGTGGTTCCACGGGCTCCCTTCACAGCTGTACTTTTGTGCGTTAAAATAACCCTTTTGCCCCTGTTTCATATTACTTTTTCAAGTCCTTTTTAGTATTTTCACCCATTTTTATTTCTTATAAATAACCCTTCCATTTTTTATTTCAAATTACACTAAGAGTTAATATCGAATTTTCTACTACTCTCTCTCTCTCTCTCTCTAATTAATTAGTATCGAATTTTTTACTACTCTATATCTCTCTCTCTCTCTCTAATTAATTAAATTCTCTTTGATTTTAATTAATTGATTTTAATTTATCCTCCACTCAATTCGATTAATTAATCATTTTAATTAATCACTTTAATTAATTAAAAATTGAGTAATCAATTCATTTAAATTAATCTTCCTTAAAGCAAAATTTAAATCAAGTTTATCCCTCCAAAACGGAACTCCGATCCGGTAAAACCCTTCACCCACAAATCCCTAAAAAAGAAGGTATAATCATTTACCCTCACTCAAACCCCAAATCAAATCAATCCCATCAAATCTGACCAATCATTAAAACTCTTCCACCTCACCGTGAAAAGAACTATGTGGGTTTTGATCCCCATCCATTGGGGTATATAGACACACTTGGAATCTAAATTCAAGTCTCAAATCTAAATTCCAATCAATCTCCTTCCTCTTTTATTTTAATTTATACTTTCTTGTAAAATTTTAATTACTGCTATTAGTTAATTACTTGTTCTTTACTTTACATGCATTCATAATTATGTCAAGTTCATACACGTTAAATTACAATTAATACTTGTCATTTATGAAATCAATTTTTCAAAGTCAAATCAAACTTAAAAGTCAAATCGAGATTATTTAAAACTAAAAATCTAGTCCCTAAACTCAACTTGGTTCGAAAACTAAGTGATTTATCCTTGGGTAAATTAATTAAAAATTAATGAATTGGAATCAAAATTGGGTTTTCCTAAATTTTCCCATTAAAAATAAATTAGGGTGGCGACTCCCAAATCCTTTCAAAATCAAATCAATTTTTCGAGGGGATAGCCGCTTCCAATCGTGAGCACCGAAACTCGTATCTTAATTCCCTTAAAAATTGCGCGCCTTTCCTTAAGACGTTTTTTCCCGAGCGAGGGGAGAGGCGTTAAGGCGAGATCCCACAGTTGGCGACTCCACTGGGGACTATGTAGCCCAAGATGCACCAAGAAGGGGGATTGAATTGGTGGGTAATTAAAAATTAAAAATGAATGAGGAATAAGGGAAGAAAAGAAATAATACAAAGAATTTATAGTAGTTCGAATTATAACCAATCCTACATTCACTCCCCAATCACCAATTGGGTATTTCACTATCAATGGAGTTTTACCAAGTTCACTCCCAACCTAGTGTTTAAGCTCACACCAAATTTTACAAGTGTTTTCCCAAGACTCACACTTAAACCCCTCAAGTGTTTTTACTAGGCTAACACTCAAACCTCACAAATGTTTTAACAAGGCTCACACTCAAACCTAAACAAGAGTTTTCCCAAGACTCACTCTCAAACCTATCAAATGTTTAAGGCTAACACCCAACCTTTGAGCAATGAATGCTCTTACAATAAACGCAAAATGTGTTGAATGAAGTTTAAGGCTTGAGAAATGAAAATACAAGAGTTTGGCCACTTATGAAAGTTGTTGATTTTTAATGAGTGCCTTTGGAGGGGGTATTTATAGCCTCCCAATCACCAAAGAGCCGTTACAATTAAAGCATGGCCAAGTCTCTCCCTAACAGCTAGAAAATATTCATTAAATGCACTGTTAGAATGGAATCGCGGTCGCTAAGCCTTGGTCGTGGTCGCGATGTCCTTTTTGCAGTCGCTACTACATTATTGCGATCGCATTCTTCATATGGATGAACGGCTAGTGACACGTGGCAGATTTCCATTGCCTGTTCAATATGATCGTTGCAGCTCATTCTCAGCTTTATGAATTTCGCGGTCGCTACAGCCTTGTTGCGGTCGCGATACTGCTTTCGCGCTCGGAGTTGTAGGCGCAATGCTGACTGCGAACCTTTATGTCTAGAATGTGCAATTTAGGGCTTTAACAATATTGCGGTCACTGTAGCATGGCTGCAGTCGCAATATGCCTATTGCGGACGTAATTATTGTGTTGCGGACGCAAATTAGAAGTTCAGCATAACACTTAGAGAATCTTCCAAATTCTTGATTTCCAAGTGTTCCTAAGGCATTTTATCTGAAAAAAATACACTTAGATAAAACGTTAGTACAATTCAATTTGATTGTCAAGATCAAAATAGAGATTGACTAAATTTAACACCCAATTTAGGTCAACAATCCCCCTTTTTGATTTTGACAAATAAATTGAATTTGACATAAAAAAAAAAAATAAATGTATAAGATATAAAGCTCCCCCTCAATCAATGATCCTTAGAATTTTTAAAGAAAAAAGATTTTTCTCCCCTTTAATCAAATAAATCATTTTAATTAAAAGAAAATTTATTTTCTCCCCCTTAATCAAATAAGTCATTTTTCAAATTCAATTTTACCATTTTTCTCCCTTTTGTAAGATCAAAAGGAGGGTTTTTGTTGGGAGAGTAAGGGTACTAAGGATTGAAAGTTAGAGAGCATGAGTAATAAAAAAATAAATAAACAAGCAAATAAGTAAAAGAATAGAACAAACTCTTTTTACATCAAGGGGGTCTCATTGAATATATTAAGCTACTTTTGAGTGAATGAGAGACACCTACAAGAAAAGAAATTCATCTTTGCTTTGGTACCCAAATGTATTTGGGTCCTTGATGGTTAGTCATGGAAGGATCCACAAGTTTTAATTGAGGCTTCCTAATATTACAAAAGACATTTATATGCCCATTTTTCATACAATAATGGCATTTAAGCTTTGACTTGAAAGTCTTTTTGGGCATTGCCATTTTGTAGTGAAAATGAGGCCTTTGTGCACTCATATTATGATGCACACAAGAGCATGTATGAAATTGTGATTGTGGGTGTTTATGAACATGCCTCTTTTGATAGATGAATGCATGATTGGCTCTTTGAGGCTTAGCTCTTGAGCCTTGTGAACCTTTCTTAATCCTCTTAGGATTTGAAGGTTTTGTGTGTATTTTAACTCATTTGTCAATTTCCTCAATGCTAGAGGTTTGAGGAGTAGTCTCTTTGATTAATAATAGAGGGGAGGATGTGGAAGTTGATGTATTATCAAAGCCAAGGCCATATTTCACAAGAGGTGGCCTTTGAGATACAGTAAGTGTATCTAAATTTTTCTTCCCTTTATGGAACTTAGAAATAGAAGATCTTAATTCCTCAACTTCTAATTTCAAAGCATTGTTTTCCTTATTTAAAGAATCAAGTGAGGAGGTTTTTGTAGAAATTTCATCCAATGAACTTTTGAGGTTAACATTGGATGTTTTTAAACTCAACACAAGTTTTTCAAGACCTTTAAAATCCTCTTTAAGTTTTGAAT
>CATKHJ010320662.1:0-11741 GCA_949750685.1 Vernicia montana
TAAAGAAGAAATATATATATATATATATATATATATATATATATATATATATATATATATATATATATATATATAGTGAATTCAGTATGAGAATCATCCTGAAGATTTTACTCAGTTTCAACATTTCATGTGTGTCATGAACAATGTCTCCACCAAGGAACTCTGGCCACCGATAGAAGATGATGCGCCATGGATGGCATATTCTCCAGAATATTGCAAGAAAATAATGGATTAAAAAGAAGAGTGGAGTAATCAGCTCAGAAGACAGATCTATTGTGGGACCAGTAGACAAGCAGTCTATCCCACTGATGATAAGTTTGACCCAACAGAAAAATTATGGACTCATCTAGTGGATTCCCAGGACCCATATGAGATAACAACACAGTCAGCAGATAATGACACTAACTCTGGAAATGTGACTGAAAAGTTAATGAAAGATGACTTGGATTTAGATTCCAATATGTCTCCCTCACATGAGCCTATTAATAAATAATTGTATTCTTTTACTGTTTTCTTTTGTAAAAGCATGAGTGGTCTGTAATAATTAATATTTTGTCAGTATGGTGTGTAAAACGTGGTGCATGTATCACGTGATATGAATTATTGTAATTAGTTTTGCTCCATCTCTATATAAGGAGCTTTGTTGTAAGAAAAAAGGCAGAGAACCCTTAGACACTGCCTATTGTGAAATAAAAACTATGGTTTGCTAAATACTTCTCTCTTCTCTTCTGATTCATTAAGTATTATTATGTGATATGAACAGAGATAGTTTATCTGACTATTGATCCTGTTGAACGTATATCATATTTCATAAAAGGCCTAGTTTGTTAATGGCTTTGTTGAGTGCCAGTGTTTGGACAAGGCATAGTTTGAAATATGGTAATTTGTTGGAATGCCAACTGATGATGTTGAAAATATCATATATATATATATTTTTTTTTGCCAAGAAAAACTTGATTCATTCAACAGAAATAGAAAAGGCATCAACATCCAATAAAGTTTGAAGCCTATTAGGCACTACTACTGACCATACTGGAGATAAGAAACTATATAATAATGCATTAGCAACCTAGTCTGCAGGTTTATTTGCACCTCTTCTAACCCAACAAACACAAAAGGACTCAAAACAAGAACTAAACTCTTTTACAATTGCTAACAAGGCCTGAACTTCCAATGGACTTGTTTCAACAGGAACAGAATAAGCATTGGTTAATGCTTTGCAATTTGTCTCTAAGATTAATCTCAGATAACCAACAGTTGTTGTATGTCTAGTGGCTGCCACCATTGCTTCAGCTTCTGCTGTAAAGGGGGATCTTGTCTTCTTTTTGAAAGCAATGCCATCCACTAGAGTTCCTTTGTCGTTCCTAAAAACCACAGAGATAGCTGCATTAATTGTTCCTCTATTGAAACAAGCATCGAAATTTGCTTTGATAACTCCTTGTTCAGCAGGCTTCCAAACAGCAACATCTTATGTTCTTGTTTGAGGCAAAACAGAGTTGGAAAGTTGGGATGCTTGGTACTCTTGAAACAACATATTAGCTAACTGAATTGTTTTAGCTGGATCAATGGCTTGTTGTTGAAAAACTCTCATATTCCTTTGCTTCCAAATAGCCCAGCAGAAATAGGCTAATCTTTTTGGTGCTGTAGAATCTTGAATACTGTGAAAGTAAGACACCATAGAAGACCACCATTCTGCAAAGGAAATAAGAGAATTAGAATTTGGGATATAACCCCAATTTGATCCAAACCAAGAAGTCCTGGCATGATTACAGAAAAACAATAAGTGTTCTGTGTTTTCTTGAGATTGAAAACACAACTCGCAAATGGGATTCTCAACAAGTTTTCTTCTGAAAAGTTGATCCTTGGTAGCTAATTTGTTCTTGCAGGCTCTCCATATAAAAATTGCAATCTTTGGATGCAACTGCAAGTTCCAAATTTGCTTCCACAAGTTTGCAGGATAAGTGGTTGAGGAAGAAGGATGATGTGCAACTACTATCTCTTCTTTAACTTGGAATATTCTTCTATAAATTGATTTTACTGTAAGAATTCCATTTCTAGTCCAGTTCCATACCCAAGTATCCTTTTTCATTGCAAGACCTAGTGGAATCCTTGAAATAGCCTTCATTTCTTTCTTGTTGAAATATTACCTTAATAAATTAATATCCCATTCCCTTCCATTGTTAATCAAGTCTGAAGCAGTATATGGGAAGAAAGCATGGGGTCTAGAGGAAGTCACTCTAAACTGGGGAAGGTCTGGAATCCAAGATCATACCAGATCCTTATATCATTTCCACTTTGAGCATTTAGTCTAGCCCCATCTTTTAGGAATTCTTTAACTGCCATAAGACTATACCAACTCCAAGAGGGTCTGTACCCTTCTTTAGCAGACCAGTAATCTCCTTGAGGAAAATAGACAGCTCTCACAGTTTTAACCCATAAACATTCAGGAACAGTGATGAGTCTCCAAGCTTGCTTGGCAAGCATTGCCAAGTTAAATACTTCAAAATCCTTAAACCCCAAATCTCCTGAATATTTTGATTTAGTTAGATCAACCCATTTTTCCATGATTAAACCTTTTTTGTCTGGATTAGAGCTCCACCAAAATCTAGATAGAATGACATTGAATTTCAGACAAGTTTGCTTTGGTAATTTGTAACATGCCATGATGTAAGTAGGGAGAGCAGTAAGGACAGCTTTCACCATAACTTCCCTACCTGCATGAGACAATAGCTTCTGCTTCCAATTTTGAGCTTTGTTTTTTACTTTCTGAAGAAGAAAATCCAGAGCAACTATTTTTGACCGTTCCCATTGAGCAGGAAGACCAAGATATCTCTCACCTCCCTCCATTTGCTTCATTCCTAGAATCTTAGATAACTGAGTTTTGAGCACTTGTGGTGTGTTTTTGCTGAATAAGACTGATGATTTGTCTATATTTATGCATTGACCAGACACAGATCCATAAGCTTTCAAAATCTCTTGGAACTCATATACTTCCTGATAAGATGCCTCTCCAAAAAGAAATGTGTCATCTGTAAATAGTAGGTGAGCTATTTTGGGACATCTTCTACTAATTTGGAAGCCTTTCAAAGCTCCTCTCTCAACTGAATCCTCAATTAACATAGAAAGTACATTGGAGAGTAAGATAAATAGATAGGGAGACAGAGGGTCTCCTTGTATGAGGCCTCTAGAAGGTTTAAAATATTATGTTGGCCGCCCATTGACAAGAATTGCATATGACACAGTTGTAACACACTGTCTTATTAAATTAATAAAATGCTCAGAAAATCCCATTTTATGTTCCACTGCCAATAAGAACCCCATTCAACTCTATCATATATTTTTGGTACATAATTTATGCCTACTAATAAAGTTTTCATTTTTCAAACATAAATTTTCTTGTCCACCTTATCTAATAAGTTGCTATAAATCACTTTTTAATGCTACAAAATATTAAGATCCGTTCGGTATCGTTTTCTGTTTTTTGTTTTTTAAAAATAAAAATAAGATTTTGAAAATCAAAATTTATTGTTTTTGGTTTTCTGTTTTCTATTTTCAAAATGTTTCTGTATAAATATGAAAAAAATAAAAAATAATAATTTTTTTAAAAATATTTTCTAATACTTATTTTTTTGAAATTTGAAAAAAAAAACAGAAAACCGCAGTAATACCAAACGCCCCTTTAAATTTTTGTTTTCTTTTGGCTTCTAATCAAATTTATTTTGGAATATTTGTATATATAAAAAATAAAAATAAAAAATTCAATGACATTAGAATAATCTCTATAGCTAAACTTAATTAGAGTCAAATTTAAAAATTAAATAAATAAATAAAAATACTACAGCATGTAGGAGAAGGAGAGGAATAATAGAAGGCATAATTTAACATATTCTTCCCTATCCACTTTGTTTTATTTTTAAATATTCACATCAACCTTTGCTTCACAGAAAACACACATTATCTCTTTAAATGCTTTTGTAAAGGCAGAAGATTCTGAATTTTTATTGAAAGGATGTAAATGGTGAAAAACTACATCCTCTATCCAGATGAGATGGATTTATTTAGGTTCTCAACACCTAGTCTTGTCCTAATTTTTGTTCTAACTTTCTGTCTTAAGACTTTAAAATATACATTTTATATTTTATTTATCTATTTTATAAATATAAAAAATCATATCTTCATGTGCAGTACACGTGCCATAAAAACTAGTAAATAATAGTATATTAATATATTAATTTATATTGTATTAATTTATTTCAAGTATTAATAAATAATATCAAAAAATATATATATTAGATTACATGATAAACTGATGATTATATTAATGAATTGTATATTTTACAAGAGAATTACAATGGTATTTATAAAGAAACTAATACACTAATGAGTACAATTCAAGGCTCCATTGAAGGCTTGATTGGTGGAAGACTTGTTGGTTGTGCACATGGAGTGGTTCCTGAAGTTTATAATAGCTGGAAGGTAGGTGAGACTATTCTCTTCTTCTTTTCACACTAACACCCTCTCTCAAACTCAAGGTGGTATCGTAGATGCCAACTTGAGGTTGCTCAGTAGATTTGGAAAACGGGTTGAAACAGAAAATAGAATACATATTAAAAAACTAGTGGAACATACTAAAAACAGAAAATAAATATATAAACTAATAACAGTAGTAGAACTGAAAAATAAATTCGAAGATAACCAGAGTTGAAATCTAAAAACAAAGATCGGATTTGAACACGTGGCGGAATACGTGGTAACAGGAGTAGCTATCTTAATGGCAGAGCACAGATTGGATACGTGACAGAATACGTAAATAACAGAAGACAAAGTCAAATTCTGGTAAAATTGATACCAAATCTGATTCAGACATGAGACAAAGTCTAAAATAGATAAAACATAAGCCATAAATGGCTTTTGAAAGCCAAAAAATTAATTGAGACTGCCCAAAATAGGAGATAAATTTGGAAACTGGTAAAGCAAATACCAGCAATAGATTCAGAAGGGCAAAATGGATTCAAAAATGCCCAAAACAGAAAATGGAGTCACAAAGTGACAAAATAGAGACCGAAAATAGATTCAGAGGGTCTAAAAATTTCAAGAACCATAAATGGTTCATATAAAACCTGTCGAAAAAGGGTTGAACCGACCGGTTAAAGAAACACAAAAAATTGATGTAGAGATGAAAAATATAGATAGAAACATAATTTTGCAAAACAAACTGCAAAATTGATTTAAGAAGATCTAAAAACCTTGGGAACCAGTAAAGGTTCATTCAGAATCGGTCAGAAAAAGGTCGAACCGGTTGTTGAAAAAACACAGAAAATTGAGAAAAAATCAAGAAAATTCATTTAGAGACAGAATTTTGCAAAAAGGACTGCAAAATTGAACTCATAAGGTCTAAAAATATTGGGAACCAGTCTGATTTTATTGAAAACAGGTATAAAATTTACTGAACCGGTTGGTCAAACAAACTGGACCGGTTCAGTCAGATAGAGAACCAGACCGGAGATTAATGTAGATTCGAGTTGGACAAGAGTGCGGATCCGGGTCGAATTATAACCTGGATCGGATCGGATGACCCGCGGGTCGGATCGGATCCAAACAGGGATCGGTGACGTGGCATTGATGATGTGGCAGAGAGCTGGCCCACGTTTGACACGTGGCAGGATGTCACTGGGCCATTGTCGGACACATGGCAAAACCTGATTGGTCAGAATATTTGGTGAATCTGACAATAGGTCCCATGTGTGACACGTGGCGACGTCTGAGTGGATGACGTGGCGCTGACTGGGTGTGGCGATAGAGAACACGTGTCACAAACATGTGACACGTGGCGTGATCGGATTGGCTGAAGTGGCGGACGGTGATGGCGTGGCAGGAGATACGTGGCTGCTGACAGGTGCCACGTGGCGGACGAAGATTGGTTGACGTGGCTGCTGACTGGGAGGATTCTGCTGACGTGGCGCCATGTGGTCGTCTTCAACCTCCAACAGGCACGTGGAGTGTGTGAGGAGAGTGAAGCCCAGTCGCCGACCTTTGATCGGCGCATGAGGGCTCGTGGAGGCTCCGTTTTCGGCGATGTTTGTTTCAGAATTCTTAGAATTACAATGGCTTTCTGATGGTATGATCAGAAAAAAATTTTGACGTGTGCATGTAGAAGTGAGTTTAGACAGAAGCTTGGGATCGAAAAAAAGAGCAAAAACTAGATTTTTTGGATTTCTATAGAGAACGAGCTTTAATAAACTCTTAGACTCTGATACCATATTAGATTACATGATGAACTGATGATTATATTAATGAATTGTGTATTTTACAAGAGAATTACAATGGTATTTATAGAGAAACTAATACACTAATGAGTACAATTCAAGACTCCATTGAAGGTTTGATTGGTGGAAGACTTGTTGGCTGTGCATATAGAGTAGTTCCTGAAATCTATGATAGCTGGAAGGTAGGTGAAGGTAAGTGAGACTATTCTCTTCTTCTTTTCACACTAACAATATAATATATATTTTTAATGATAATAAAATATTATATATATCTACTCATAAAATATAATTTATAATAATATAAAATAATAAAATAGAGATACTTTTTAGAAAATTATTTTTTATAATTTCAGGGATTGCGGTATTTTCTTAAGTATTTCATATTGAAATGGTCAAAAAGTTGATAGAGACAAAATAAAAGTAATCTATTTCGTTTTCTTAACGAAATGAGATATCTCAAAAGTTTGGGATGAAAAATTGAAAACCTTGTAAATCATGTGTGATCTAGTTAGTTTTTTTTTATCTTTTTAAAAATATGCAAAATAAGAAATTTCAAGTTCGAATTTCTCAAATTACAAAAAATTATTACTAATTTGGTAAGATGTATTAAAAGGGAGAGTTACCCCTATTGTATAGTCTATTTCAACCCATTGAACTTCCTTTGTACCAAAAAAAAATTGACAACCTTAAGTCTCATTTATATATATATATATAGCTTTTTATTTTTTTCGAGCAGATATATATTTTGGAGTCTTTAGTCCCTGCGGTTAAATTATATCATGAATTCAGATTCATATATTATTGTGGACCAAGGGGGAACCGATTGTAATTTAAGAGAAAAAAGAATGGACCAGCTATAATTAATGAGAAAAAAAAGTGAGAGACCAGCTGTATTTAAGAAGAAAAAAGGAGAGAGGATCACTAGATTATAAAAATCACATTTTTTTTTGTTTGTTTGCAATATATTAAATATATAATCATTATAATTAAATATATTAATCATTTTTTTCTCCCATTAAAATATAAATTTTACATGTCTCTTGTACAATCAAATTTTACTAATAAATTTTTTTCATTTTAAACATTTTTAACATACCAAAAATCTGTTTCATTGCTTAAAATAATTATTATAAAATATTTAATAACTCAAGTTATAATATAATTTATTTTTAAGAATAAATTTTTGTCTTTTACTTTAAGACATAAACAATTCATTTTCTTACATTTGAATAATTATAATAATTTTGAATTTTAGTGATATTATATTGTATATTTTTAAGTATAAGTATAATTTAATAGTGATTAATTTCTAATTTATGAATGATAAATATCATCATAAGAGTAGTATGTTTAAATTCACTATTTATAAAGTGTATGTATATTCATATATTATCAGTGTCAGATTCATTAAATACAGGATTTAAGTTCATTACTTATAAAGTGTATATTTATCTATTATTAGTGTCAGATTCATTAAACATAAGATTTAGGTTTATTACTTATAAAGTGTATATTCATCTATTATTAGTGTCAGATTCATTAAATATAAGGTTTAGATTCATTATTTATAAAGTGTATATTTATCTGTTATTAGTGTCAGATTCATTAAATATAAGATTTAAGTTCATTACTTATAAAGTGTATATTTATCTATTATTAATGTCAGATTCATTAAAAATAAGATTTAAGTTCAGTACTTATAAAACATATATTCATATGTTATTAGCGTCAAATTGATTAAATATAAAATCTAAGTTCATTATTTTTTTCACATGGAAAAAAGAAATCACTTCAATTACACATAAAAGTCACTTTAATGTGAATAAAAAAATATATTATATTTATGCCTAATAATTTTTCAGCACAATCAAAATTATTGATTTTAATTTTGCATGTATGCAAATATCACGTAATCAATAAATAAATACTAATAAAAAGTCAATAACATTAGATCTTGTACCTACATGAGATGTTCATACTTATTATGTACAAAATAATAATATTAATATACACTTAATTAACTTTGTTGGTGGTGGTTATGAAATAAAATTTTTTTCAGTTATAAAAATATTATTGTAAAAATAATAAAATTGAAAGACTAAACGAATTCTTATACCAAACAAAATTATGATAAATTAATAAAATAATTAATAAAAATATAAATGATTAACACTAAATATAAATATATTTTTTTAAGAGAATAAAATAAAATAAAAGAATATAAATATAAATGAAACACAAAAGGAAAAATTTTTTGAGCAAATAAAATCCTAAATTTGCAAAATATAGCTGTCAGCAAAAAAAGGTGAGAACCAGTTGTGAATTTGAGGAGAAAAAAAGATTTGGCAAAAAAAAAAAGAGCTAAAAACACGTGACACGTAGGGATCTGATACACTTTGCATGGTGGAACCAGGTACATAGTATAAGAATTCATCCTGCTGCCGTTAACAATTATAATTTTGAGAAAATTACCCAATGTACTTTTTTTAATTTTTAATTATAATTTTACTCTCACTTTTATTTTTTATTTTTATATTTTTACCCTCTCTCATTTATTTTTACTCATTACTTTTTATTAAAAAAAATACACTATTTACATTTTGTGGCTTTTTTTTTTTTTTTTTTTTTTGATGATGATAGCAATCAATTTTGGCTATATTTCATGCTTCCTTTTCATTTATTATTATTATTATTATTATTACTATTAATTAAATCATTCTAGCATATGTATTATTTTAATTTCATAAAAAATGAGTTTATCTCAGTTTTTCATATGTATATATTATTTTTATTATTGTAAAAATTTAAATTCCTAGTGAAGTAATTAATAAAATAGATCATTTCAATAATAATCATATGAAATCATTGGAATTTTTTTATGTCCATTTTTAATATTTTTGTGCTTGAAACTCAAATTTAAATCTAACATCATTTCAAATAATTGATCATTCAAACAAATTAATTTCATTATTTATTGTAAGATGAAATCAAAATAATCAAATTTTATTTTATTTCAATACGATTTTGCCAGACTTTTATAGATACAAAAATCAACTATATAATCCAAATTCATCACCAATTTATTACTTTTTATTATTTATAATATTATATTACATACACGTGTTTTATTTATTGAAAATTTTTTCTTCATTCTAAAGGAAGATCAAGTTGATCATAAATAAATTAAAAATCCATTATTAATATTTTTATACATTTGTTTCTTGGCTTTTCTAAACTGAATTATTTGAATTTTTTTTTCTAAAGTGAATTATTTGGCTATTCAATGGAAAATATTAACATTTTCAATTTCCCAACTTCTTCAATTCGTAATTTTTTCACAAATTGAGACTCAATACTTAACTTCTGAACAATTCAAACATTGAATTTAAAATTTTAATAACTAAAATAATTTATTTATTTTAGTAATAATTGTCGTTTGCTGAATAATTTTATTTTATTATATTATTATTAAAATAAAATAAAATAAAATAATTAATTATTATTAATATTAATTATTTTTAATTGCATTTATTAATTATTATTTTTGAAAAAAATTTATTAATTATTTTTTATATACCACACGTAGTTAATTCATTTAACTAATTTTTTTTAATTAAATTAATATGTATATATAGTTGCAGATACTAAAAGTATACCAATTTATGGTATACGTATACTATTTACTGTTATTTTATCTTTTTAATTTTTTCATATTTCCAATTTGTATAAATATAAAGTGGTTACATATACCAAAAATCTACTAAAATTATACAAATTTATGGTATAGTATACCATTTACTTTTACTTTATTTTTTTAATTTTTTCATATTTCCAATCTATATAAATATAAAGTAATTGCAGATACCAAAAATCTACTAAACATATATCAATTTATAGTATACGTATACCATTTACTATTATTTTATATTTTTAATTTTTTTATATTTCTAATATGTATAAATATTAAATAGTTACAAATACCAAATATATACGTAACGTATATTATATTTTTGTAAATATATATCATTTACTATTGTTTTTTTTTTAAGTGTGCTAATGCACTTCTTAACATTATTGTCAATTTATCAAAATATTTGTAGATAGTAAAAATATTGACTACATCAATCAATTAAAATATATAAAAATGAACAAATTTTTTTATTATTATTAAATTTTTTTTACCGTTGTTAGTTTCTATTATTTTTCATTTAAATCAGTTTTCATTTATTAAAATATATATGATTATTAAGAGCTTATTTCATAAAATAAAAAATAATTAATTTTATAATAATATTAGGAAGAAATTTAGAATTGTTGAGATTTTTTTAAAAAAAAAAGTAATATTATTAGGTTGTCATTCAAAGAAAACTCATTTCAAAAAAATCCACCATCACATATATGATATAAAAGTCAATGAGAGTATTTTTGTAATAAAAAGTAGCTGAATATGCATTTTTAAAGTTTTTTTTAGTGTATTTTTATAATATTTTTTCCTTTTTTTTTTAAATATGTATTTATGTAAAAAACCCTATAATTTTTTTACTTGGTCCATATTCCCCCTTTAAAAATAATTATTTAAATATTTTATTTCTTTTTTTTTTCTTTTTGAACTAGTTCACCTATCAAGGTTTTTTTTTTATTTTTTATTTTGTAGGGATAATTTCACCCATCACCCATCATCCTTTACCTTTATACTTAATAACATCACAATCATTTTTCATTAAATTATAACACTAATATCATTAATCTTTATTTTAATAACATCAAAATCCCTTCTTTTTAGTTTGTAACACTAATATCATTAACTTTATAATAATATTACGATTATAGTCACTCTTTCAATAATTCTTTAATTAGAAAACTGATGTGCACTCTATATCAAATTAATAATTTTACTTTTATACAATTTATCAATTATACTCATTTTTTCTCTCTTTCCCTTCAACATCATGTAATTTCCTCTCGTATTCAATTGTGATTTCCTCTTTTATTCAATTTGGGAGTAGATTTGTGTTTTTATTCATTTAATTTGAATTCATTTCTTTCTTAATCTAGCATAAGAAATTACATATTCTATTTTTTTATTATTGATTAAGTGGATAAAAACGGCACAAAGTTAGAACTATACAATCTTTTATATTTTTTAAGAGAGAGTTTAAGAAAATAACAGGTTGAAAAGATTAGATAAAAAAAAAAAATGAGTGGTGAAGGGAATCACATCATATTGAGGGGAGAGAGAAAAAAAAAAGAGTATGGTGGATAAATTGTACAAAAAATTAAAATTTTAATCTAATATAAAAATTGATTTGGTGTAGAATTCACATTAATTTTTCAGTAAAAAAATTTACTGAAAAATTATAAAAGTGACTATAATCATAATATTAATATAAAGTTAATGATATTAGTGTTACAAATTAAAAGGAAGAGATTTTGATGTTATTAAGTATAAATGATAATGATATTAGTGTTATATAT
>CATKHJ010320720.1:0-20490 GCA_949750685.1 Vernicia montana
GCATACATGTACCATACAAAAATTATTTTTCTTATTATTAATTTTCTTTACCGTTGTAAGTTTCTATTTTTCTCTTGGTTTTTCATTTAAATTAGTTTTCATTTATTATAATATATATGATTATTAAGAGCTTATTTAATATACAAAAATAAAATATGATTATTTTTATAATAATATTAAGAAGTGATTTATAATTGCTTTAAAAAAAAATGGACGGCTGGACCATTAACATTTAATATTAATTAATTAATAATTAGTTAAAGGTTATCAATTAATTAGATTTAATTAAATAAAAAAATACTAATGAGTTTTTAATTGAATGATATTGTTTCAAAGGATAGTTGGAATAGTAAACAATAAGATCAAAAACTTTTAATCTTAGATTCGACGCTCACTTATACGAGATAGTTGTTATCAATTAAAAAATTGAATTAATATATTATTTAATTATTTTAAAATTTTATAACAAAATTATATGAAGTTTCATTTTAAAATAAATTTTAATGATAGTTAATGAATAATATGATATATTTTTTCATAATAATTTAAATAATAATATGAAATTAATGGAAAATTTTATTTTTAATGTGTTTTAATTAAATATAGTTAAGTATATTTGTGGTAATGAGTGTGTGGAGTCCTCTAGTGGGGTGTCATATAGTTATGGAGAAGTGTCGGTATATGGTGTACTATAGTTAGTGCAAAACAAGAGCACTAAAAAAAAAAAAAAAAAAAAAAGGGAAAGTAAATACATATCACACTATCACCATCGTCTCTTTGTGGTCCCTCCAAATCATGTAAAAGATATTCTTCAAGTCAAATACTGTCAAGTTGAAATAAAATGCTTTACATGGGTGTATTGAATTAGGATAATTAAAGATTTTTACGGAATTAAAAAGTCAAGAGATATTTAATAATAACTTTTAAAAACTCTATAAAAATCAAGAGGTATTCAATAATGACTTTTAAAGACTTTTAAAAAGTCTATAAAAATCAGGGGTATTCAATTACAACTTTTATAAAGTCTACAAAAGTTAACTGGTATTCAAAAAGTCATTAACTTTTACAAATAATAGACTTTTGTATACTTTCATTGACTTTTTATGTATTGTTTGAATAAAAAATCTTCACAATTCTCTTTCACTTCTCCTCAAGATTTCAGCCGACTTTTTTTTTTTAAAACCACATATAAAAAATAAAATAAAATATTTCGCAACCTTCAAAAAAAGAAAAAAAAACTAACACACAACATATAAACATATAGTTGATAGGAATATGTTAACGGATGGATGTCTAAACACAATTAATTATTAATTAAATTAACCTTTACAAATAATTTAAATATAAACATAATTTTTAAAAGAGTTTAAAATGTTCTCTTTTTTTTTCATATTTTAAATAGAATATATAATTTATATATATAAAAAAATTATATAAAATTATCATATAAATTTTAAATTAATTATTTAATTGACTAATCATATGCCATGTGTTTGTTTTTTTTTTTTATCATTATTAATATGATTTTATTTTTTTATAGTTGTAATAAAAGATTTGTTTCATTGCAAACCTCACATTTTAATTTTTGTTATTTGAATTTCTTAATGTCAATAATATTTTATGTAATATTAAGAAGTTAAATAATATAAAAATAAAAATTATTATAATATGATATATAATTACATATTCAGATAATGCAATCAAGTAATAAATTTTCTAGTATCTATAGCTTTAAGTCATATACAAGGGGTGAATATTTGTAATGATTATTCTGACGGGATTTTGTCTATTTTGCAAAGTGACAAAATAGGTGTGAGCTGGCCAATGAAAATTTCTATGCATATAAGAGTTAATGGCAGCTGAGTGTTCTTATATTTTTCATGGTATTCCCCTTTATTTGTAGCTAAAAAAAAATCTTATTAATTAGTTATTTAACAAATATTAAAAATCAATGAAAGTCTATTAATATCTATAAATGTCTATAAATGTCTATAAAAGTTTTTTAAAATAAAGTCTTTAAAAGTCATTCATAATTTTATAAACTCCACATAAGTCATTAAAAATCCATGAACTCTGAAAAAGTCATTCACTTAAAAAAAATCTATAAAAGTTTTAATTGAATACACCCTTAGATTGTATAAATGTTATTTGCTCTTATTTTTTAGTTATTTGCTCTTATTTTTTAGTTATTTTTGAAATTTAAAAAATAAAAATAAAAATTGGAGCCTTTACTTTTTATGGGTCAAAATTTAGAGCCTTTATTTACCCAAAAAAAAAAAAAAAGCCTTTACTTTTATTTTTTTGTGCCTAAATTTAAGGTTTCAATTATATATATATATTATTTTTTCAGTTAACCTATATATAATAAACTGGACTTATATATTTTTTCTTTATATTAATATTTAAAATTATCAAAATGTAATATTTAAAATTAATAAAATAATATAATTCTTCGCATGTATTAAAATATTTTTAAAAATGTAAGTTACATAAAAAAAAAAAATGATTGAAATCTATGCAAAATATGGACTCGCCACTAGTTTATTTTTAATATTTTTGTAATCTACTGGCAAATATATACATATATTACACGTGATTCAAATAATTTTCGAACTCATGATTTTATATTGATTAAAAACATATGGTTTTTTTAATATATATATATATATATACACTTTTTGTTTTAATTAACTTTTCATAAACTAATTAATTGTTCTATATTAACATTATATTTTAAAGAATAATACTCAATTTATTAAGTACATGATCGAATGTACAAAAAAATAATAATAATACATTTTATGCTTATAAATACATGAAACTCATATGAATTTACCAACGGTAAATCCCACGTTTTAACAGAAACAATATAATTTGCAATTTTTTCCAATTTATTCTCACCGGTTTAAGATATATAATTACTGGATCATTGAGATAGCATGAGAAACAGCCTTTATAATTTTGTCCACTTAAAAATGATGTGATTTAATGAATTATCTCTGTTAGGGACCATAAATGGAACAAAAATTTTAATGGAACAAATTGAATTACTTAAAAAAACAAAATTTACATTTTTTTTTTTTTCGATGTGTTCCTAACTGTAATATTTCTAGCATAATTGTCATAAAGAGATTAAATGAATTTAAGTGTTGTGGATTTAAATCATTTACTCTCTCTCTATATATATGAAAACTAAAATTACAATAACTAAATATTTTTTGTTCAAGGTAATAAACCAATGCCAAGTATTTCTTTTAATTTTCTTATTTTTTTCAATCGTTCATAGTATCGTTGGGTTAGTTTACGCCTCACTCAAACTAACCTTTTGGAAGACTTGGGGTTAGTATTTCTTCCTATTGAAGAGGTTTGAATCCTAAAATTAATGTTCCAACTCGAGATTTTATAGTTATGAAGATTACTTCAGTACCAATATTAACGCAAAGATTTATTGATAAAGACATTATATTTTGTTTATAAAAATATTTACACATTTTTTTTGGCTTAAAAATTAATCGTTTCATATTTTTCAAAAAAAGAAAAAAAAATTCATGCTTCATCAAACGATAAAGACACAACAAATAATAAACATTTGTCATTTAGTTTGACGAGGGACAAAAACGGTCCAAGAGTATAATGGGCCCAGAAGTAGTCAAAGCCCAATTAGACCAATTCCCTCAACAAATCCAAAAGAACTAAGGTTCAAGAGAAGGCCCACCAAGGAAAGCCCAAGAGAAAGACCTTTAGCATTTGCCCTTCTTAGAGGTCTTCGCCCTTTTCTGCCCTTTTCCCCTTGTAACAAGTAGCTTGCCCAACAAGCTACTTAACTGTAGCTAATGTCAAGTGATGAGCTTGAATTATACTATTAATTAGAAGAATATTTGTTAAGTTTAATCAATCAAATGTGTTTGTTTATGCTGTGTTTTATTTTGTTTATTGTTAATCTTTTAATTTTAATTTGTTTCTAAGTTTTTCTAGGTTATATGAAAGATTTTTATGCAATTTCGAGAAATTTGAAAGTTCGGAGATCAATTGGAATGAAGTTGGAAGCAAATCGGAAGTAAAAGAAGTGCATAAAGAGAGTTTTAGACATGCATGGTCGTGCTTATTGAAAGTGCATGGCCATGCACTCAAATAGGGGTCTGTTTCTTGAAGAATCGAGGGGAACAAAAGTGGTGCAATCATGCACGACCGTGCAAATTCAAAGTGCACGGTCGTACGCCATCTGATGGGTTTTGATAACTTCAACACATTTTGGTATTTCGATTATAATTTGAGCTACAAATATCAAATTGAAGAAATTCAAGATTCATTGGAAAGATAAGAGACAGAGCTACAACTTTTATGAAGACCTCAAAACCTAATTCGATCACCTACTATATGAAAAATACCATGAAATAAATAAGAGAATTTCACAAAAGAAAAAAAAAAAAGAGATTTTTATTCCTAATTCGAATCTACTTTAAGGACTGATTAGTATTCCAATTTTTCTTGGATTCTAAGGATTTCCTAAGCCTTCTAAACTTAGAATTTATTGCCTATAAATAGATGAAGATCAATACTTTTTCTATCAAGTTTTATATCTTCAAATTTCTTTGTACATAAGTTTAGAGAATAATTAATTTTTCTTAGAAGATTTTGCAAGAAAAGAGATTCAAGATCAAATCTTCCTTCTCATCAATTATTCAAGAGTTTTATTTTAAACTTCTACTCCTCAATTCAATATAGTTATTATTATGTTTTCTATTACATTAATTGTTAATTTAATTATTATTTTTTTTAATTATAAGCAGCTAAATCTTCTTCTCTAGTATCTATATATAATCTCTTGATTTGCCTATGACTATATATGTTTAATTGATTGGGATTTGATTGTTAGAATTAATTTTTTATCTTAGGGCTTAATGCTTGTAAATAATTGATCACTATTTATTTGTTTAAAGATATCATGTGAAGTAGCGAGAGTTGAAACATAATATTAGTTCATTGAGATATTAGACCTAAGATATGTATTACTTAGAGATAAGAACACTTCTTTGTGATTGTTAAAAGAATTTCCATAAAACTAAATGGGTTTGTATTAATTGCTTATGATTACGAGAGTAGATATAAAGTTAACATAAATACTTGTGTTGTATCTTGAGAGAGAATATTATATAATTTAGGAAAATCTAATTATTAATTCCAATGAAATAAAATCAATCTAGAGAACATAGATAAGTCATAAGTAGTCAATTGATGAAGTCTAAATCCTAAACTTTTTTAGTATATTGAATTTATCTTTTAAGTTTATTAATAGTTGTTTTAATTTATTCTTCACAAATTAATCGATTTTCTAAATATATAATAGAGTAAATCATAACTTTGGTATTTGTCAACTCCTTCTTCGTGGGATCGACACTTTACTCATTCACTATATTACTTGTTAATGATCTGTACACTTATAGATTTTTTGCAATATCAAAAAGTACAATGTCAATCTGCTTATGTCAGAGACTTTTTTGTGATTGTTCAAAGGATTTTCATAAAACTTAATAGATTTGTGTTAATTACTTGTGATTACGAGAGTAGATATAAAGTTAACATAAATACTTGTGTTATATCTTGAGAGAGAATATCATATAATTTAGGGAAATATAATAATTAATTCCAATGAAATAAAATCAATCTAGAGAATATAGATAAGTCATATGTAGTCAATTAATGAAATCTAAATCCTAGGCCTTTTTAATGTATTGAATATATCTTTTAAGTTTATTACTAGTTGTTTTAATTTATTCTTCACAAATTAATCGATTTTCTAAATAATAGAGTAAATCATAATTTTGATATTTGTTAACTCTTTCTTCGTGAGATTGACACTCTACTCATTCACTATATTATTTGTTAACGATATGTGCACTTACAGATTTTTCGCAATATCAAGAAGTACAACGTCAACCTGCTTATGTCAGAGACTCCTTTGTGATTGTTCAAAGGATTTCTATAAAACTTAATGAGTTTGTATTAATTGTTTGTGATCACGAGAGTAGACATAAAGTTAACATAAATACTTATATTGTATCTTGAGAGAGAATATCATATAATTTAGGAAAATATAATCATTAATTCCAATGAAATAAAATCAATTTAGAGAACATAGAGAAGTCATAGGTAGTCAATTAATGAAGTCTAAATCCTAGGCCTTTTTAGTATATTGAATTTATCTTTTAAGTTTATTAATATTTATTTTAATTTATTCTTCACAAATTAATCAATTTTCTAAATAATAGAGTAAATCATAATTTTAGTATTTGTCAACTTCTTCCTCGTGGGATCGACACTCTACTCATTTACTATATTACTTATTAACGATCTGTGCTTGCAGATTTTTCGCAATATCAAGAAGTGCAACGTCAACTTGCTTATGTCAGAGAAAGGAACTCTGTCAGGCGGCACGCCATGTCCCCCTGGCACCACTAACCACCTGCTACATGATAAGGACATGTTTATTGTTAATGTAAATACATAGTCAAAATCTAGTTCACATAGTTGACTAACAGAAATAAGATTTAACGATAATTTAGGAACAAAAAATGTATTAGACAGAGACAGATTAGATGTGAAAATAGTACCAACTTTAGGAACAGATAAAACAGAGTTGTCAGTAGTATGAACAATTGGTGGTAAAGTGGGTACAGACATAGAGGAAAATAAGGACTGGTTTGATGTCATGTGATTGCAACATGCAGAATCAAAAAACCAGGAAGAAGTTGTACTTGGGGTAACATAAAGGACAGATGAAGAAGACACACCAGAGGGAGTCTGTATTTGTTGGAGGATGGTCTGAATATCCTGTAAAGTGAATGTGGGAGAGGTAGTAGCAGAAGTTTCCTCAACAGCAGCAGCAGTGGTAGAAGAGCGGCCAATTCCATAAGTACTTACAGAGGAGTTTGGTCTATAAGTATTTGAAGAGGGATGGTTAACAGTACCTGATCCAGAAGATTGTCGATTTTGAGATCGCTTGCGACAATCTGTAATTTTATGTCCGAGTTTCTTGTAATAATTACAAAAGATATTGCGAGAATACCCTGTAAGAGTAGCCAGAGCAGCAGTATTCTGCGATACCTGTGTAGATGATCCGGATGAAGTGGCAGGAATGACATCTAATGATGGCAAAGATCGCTCCGTACGAAGTGTATGGATACGAGTTTCCTCATAAAGCAATTCTCTGATTACAACATCTAATTTAGGTAAAGGAGTGCTATGTAAAAGCGAAACACTAACTGATTTAAATTCTAGACGAACAGTCATAAGTAGATGCCAAATACGTTGACGGTCGTGAAAATCCAAAAAGGGCTTAGCAGAGGCAAGATCAGACCATTGAGAATCACAAGTGGATAATTGATCTCAGATGGTTTGGAGTTTAGAAACATAGCTATGAATTGTTTGATTAGATTGCTGCTGAAGCCGATGAAGGCGACGATAAAACTGAAATTGATGCACATCATCATAAACAGAATACCTTGTTTTTAGAAAATCCCAAACCTCATAAGCAGTGTTAAAGTGATGAAATTCGCTTTTAATTCCTGGAAGACAGGTGTTGCGAAACCATGTTAATATTTGATGATTTTTTCCATCCCACTGCTCTAGTCATTCTATAAATTTTGTATCATCTTCACCAGTATTTTTTATTGGCTGGGAATGTTGACCGGTTACATAACGCCACAAAAGACAGCCTTTAAGAAATCTACACATTTCTTGTGACCATAGATCATAATCGGTACCATCAAAAGTAGTTGTAATTGGTTGGACAATAAGTGAAGAAAGTTGATGAGAATTTTTAGAAGCCATTTGTGTAGAAAACTAGAGCTTATAATGATATTTTCCATGAACGCACCAAGCATATTGAAAATGGTTGTCATTTTGTACGTCATCATGTATTACAAAATTCAATCAGGTTATTATCAGTATCCTTCATTGATCAAACTGCTGATATTTTTACCAAAGTTCATTCACCTCAACGCTTCCGTGATTTTGTTAGCAAATTTCAGATGACTAATCTTTCACCATCTTCAGTTTGAGGAGAGATATTAATGTAAATACATAGTCAAAATCTCTCCTAATCTTACCCACCATTTCACCTACATTGTGGACTTCTACAAGCTCCCCCATGTGCAGCCTACACCAACTCCATATGCAGCCAGCTAACACCCTTCAATCACGCCTTGATTAGTGTAATTTAAATCCTATAAATACCTTGCATTTCTCTTGTAATTTACACAATAAAGATATACAAAATATACAATTCTTTCTCTTTTTTTTATTTTTTTATTTTGTTCTTAAAGCTCTAACACTTATAGATCATGCTCCCCACTACTTGTGTACCAACTTCACCAATTAAGAGCATGGTATGTCATGATACATTCTCTCTCCTCAGGGATTGACACCATCTGTCCTTAATATACAAAGACATACAAAAGGGAAGAACCAACACTTGATTGAGGTAACTTGAACTATGCATCTCTCTAATCTCTTTTCTCTCACTAAAAAACTCTTAAGCTATTTTGCCTAAGAAGAGAAATCTCCTTTTTCAGCAACCACCGACAAAACTCTTTACTGACTTAAGCGTCAGGGACTCTTTACCAGGCACAAGACCTGACCTTCTTGACTGTATTTTTATCTTTGCAAACTCAATACATCCATGTCTAACAACAGAGATCCAACCCTAATCATACTGTTTGATCTAGATCCAATCATAGTCCTTTGCTTAAATTAATTTCCAATCTATAAGAAAAAAAATCATGGTTTTATTTATTTATGTATTTGCCTATAAGTTACGAAATCCAATATTCTACAGCAATAACAACCGCCAACATACCTGTTTTCTATTTTGTCCTATTCATAAAAATAGCAAGTGTAAGTCCTAAATAAAAGGATCTGACATAGCTCTCAGCCAAACAAAAAATTTCTAAAAATGAAACTCCATTTCCAATTCTATTGAGAACAAATCACAGATTTTTGTTGGTCTTCATTTCTGGGTAAAGCTGCCCTTTCTTTGTCTAAAAATCATTTTATAACCTTCAATTTTTCAAACTACCCATTGATTTGATTTCCCAGTTACTGTTTTTAACATAAATTTTGTTTCCCATTTATATTTTCTATCTAATCACTTGAACAATTGTTGTTAATGAATTTAAATCTCTTTTATTAGTTGTTTATAGATTGTTTTAAAGAAATTTAGAAAATGGGTATTGAAGCAAAGCACATTAGATCTTTTATATGGAGAATGCTTAAAATTTCTATGAACATTTGCTTTAGATTTTTACAAAAGTATCCATTTGTTTCAATTATATTACTATTATTGTTTGTTCTTTACTATTTTCTTACTAAAGTTTTCATTTTCTTGATTTACTCTTCTCCATTTCTTGCCTGCACTGCTGTTTTTATTCGATTTTATTTGCTTTCAAAATGTTCTAAGAAAGTCCAAAGTAAAGTGAAAGATGAGAAGAAGGATCATGCAATATCATCAATAAAATCCGAGCCTCGAGCTTGTGATCTTGTTGTCAATAAACCAATGTCACAAAGAAATGTTAAAGAGAAGAACAAAGAATTGGAAGCAGAAGAAGCAGTTATGAAGGAAAAGAACATTATTTGTTCTAAAGAAGAAAAACCAAGAGAAATCACAGAGGAGAGAAAGGAGAAAAAGACTTCTTCTCCGAAAAATGGAGAGAGTGTGTCACGAAATGCATCTGTTGGTGAAAATAATGGAGCTTTCACTAAAGGGTCAAAGTCTGATCTTATATCCTTAAATAGGGTGGAAGAGCAGGCTGCAAAATTTGATGGTGGTGGTGGTGGAGAGGCAGAGTTGGAAAGCTCGAGCTCTGAATCGGAGGATGAAGAAGAAGAGACAAAAAAAGCTGGAAATAAAGCTGTAGAATGGACTGAAGATGATCAAAAGAATTTAATGGATCTTGGAATTTCTGAGTTAGAAAGAAACAAGAGATTGGAAAGTCTAATTGCAAGAAGGAGAGTAAGAAAGTTGTTCAAAATGCAAACAGAAAAAATACTAATTAGTGCTCACAATAATGTTCCAATTCCAGTTGCTCCTGTTTTAGTTGCAAGAGGCAATCCTTTTGATGTTCCTAGTAATCCTGATGAGCAAATCCCTGGTTCAGCCCCTTCTGTTTTGTTACCAACTCGAAATCCATTTGACCTTCCTTATGATCCATTTGAAGAAAAGCCTAATCTTATGGCTGATAGTTTCCAGCAAGAATTCATGGCATCTCACCAGAAGGATTTGTTCTTCTGCAGGCATGAGAGCTTCACTTTAGGACCTTCTTTTCCGCTGGATGGCAGGTACAATGATAATGATATTGGAGGAAATTCAAGATTTAGAAGGCAGCAGATAGGTGAATCAACATTTTCCTTTTCTTTTATGTTTCTTTTTCACCACTACTAAAGCTAAATCAATGAACATTTTGCAGATAAGGGAGAACATGATTGGCCAGTAGATAATTTATTATCCCAACAAGGCTCCCAAGGCAGAGCAAGTACCTCCCACGGCAGAGAAAGTACCTCCCAAGACGGAGAAAGTAAGTTGCAACGTAGCTTAAGTAGCTTAAGTGTTACTGATCTTGTGACAGAAGAGGGTGAATCTTCCAATCAAGATATAAACCAACCTGAAGAGGGGGATGGAGAAGCTGAGCATAGTATGATAGAAATGAAAGGTAAGAAGATAGAGAATACTAATGGCATGGAGTCAAGTTTAGAAATAGGAAGCGAAACGGGGATAAACGCCATCAAGCACAACAAAAATGAGTCAAGTTCATCATCGTTATCTTCCGATAACGAACAGATCATTAAAGTGAAAAAAACTGAAGCTTTATCAATACAACCTCCTGTTTTTAGATTTCCTGAGACGTTAATTAGTCCTTCGCCAAATTCAGATCCTTGTCCAATTCCTAAGGCCAGAACTCCAATTGAAATCTCTTATGCTGCTAGCCCGGCTACAATTGACAGATCAAGAATAGAGAACCATTTACTTTACACTAATAATGCACCTTGGCATACCCCTACCCATTCCATAGCTTCAGATATGCAAGTAGAGGTCTCAGAAATCGGTTCGCCTCCACTAACAGGAGATGAATCTGCCTCATCTAATGATGGAGAGTCCTTGACTTACGATGGGGATATAGAGAAGGAAATTACTTCTGGCAGTGAAGAAATGTGGGGAGCCTCACCTCATGCTCCAGCTCCCAGAGTAAATGAGGTTGGTAGGGAGGAGATTACAAGAGGCCTTTTCGATCCAATTGCATCAACTTCAAGAAATGAAATAGCTCAAGAAAGTCAAAATCACAAAATTAATTCTGATCATAAGATCTTCAATGATGCAGAACAAGTAGAGGAACAAAGGCCCCCTAATGCATTACATGAAGTTCCATCAGAAAATTCAATTGAAAGAAGTTTCACACCTTATGAAGGATTTTTGCAGGAGCAACAGGTCCGTCAGCAAGTTTCAATGATAAAATATTTTACTAATCATCCTTAAAGCAATAATATTTTTTTAGCTACGAAGCAAATTTCTAGTGCTTGCTTATGCCTGTTTGCAGACTTAGTGAATCAAAAATTGTTTGTCCTCTTCCTGAATAATTAAAATTAATTGTTTTATGTATGTTTCGAAATAAAATAATTCCATAAAGTTGTTGGACTCACCAATGCAAGTTTTGTTTATCAAACAGGAATCATTGAATCCTTATGAGAAGTCTGCAGATGAGGTGAACATGGTTTATAGCATGGATGATCCAGTATTAGTTCAAGTAAATGATCGCGAAACTGAAAACATGAAAGCTAATACAGATAGGGATGCAAGAATTGAAAAATACATTGAGCAAGAAGTTTTAGTAGACTTGTCGAAACGAGCTGAGGAAAGTGCTTCAGAAGATAAGAATTGCAAAGAAGTTGAAGTTTTTGGGACAAACCAGAGTTGTAATGATCCCTCTACATCAAGCATAAATCAAGAAATGACAGTTGATCAAGTCTCTAACATTTCAAGTTCATCTTCATCTCCAAAGTCTATTTTACCAGATCAAGCATCATTTGATAACATAAACACCGATGTTCCAGAATTTGATATGGAGGAGAAAATAGTGAGAAATAAGTTGTTGGATGAAGTGAGAAATAAGTTGTTGGATGACCAACTACTCGAAAATTTAGGTCCTATCTCACCTCAAAAAGAACAGAAGTTAACAGATCAGCCATCTATTGATAGCAAGTCTGAAAAATCTGAGGTCAGTTCTGCTTTAATACTTGACAACTTGAGAGATTTAAATAAATCATGAAGCTTGATACTTATTTAGAGTAAATTTCACTTATTTTCCATACATTTCTTATGCATATCTCTCTTCCTTATAATGCCAACAGTTTAAAATTCCTCTTCAGGATGTGTTTGAAAGCAGAAATGTTCATTTAATAAAATAACAGAACTTGTGGTTTCTCCTTTTATTAACAGGAAACATCGAATAAAGCCGAAGAAATGCCCATTATAAATGATCCTATGCTTAATGATGGGGAGGCCAAGGATGATTTAAAATCTTTGAAAACCAATATACATTGTGAATTGGAGACATCAATCAGAAATGAAAAGGTATTTGCCATTGTTATTAGTAAAAGGAGAGGTAAAAATATAATGTTTACTTTTGTTTTCTTGCAAATGTTCACCTGCAATTGCAAACAATTAAGCAACTGTATTTTTCGTCGACAGGAACAAACTCTTTTGCAAAACTCTACTGAAATTAAAGATTCAGTAGACGATAACATGACTAGTAAGGACAAGTTTGAGCTTGTCGCTGGCAGTGAAGATGAATCCCAAAGATTAGATAAAAATGCAGATGCTATGGAACCATCAAAAGACATGAAAGAACCCACTTCAGGAACTATCAGAGATACTGAAACTGAATCAAGAAACTTGACTAAAGAAGCAGTTAATACTAGTCAATTGCAGGCAGCAGAGGAAAATAAAAATTCAAATAACATATCAGAAGCAAGTGATGGACAATTGATTGCAAGCATGAAAGCTAGAAGTTCAGAAGTTCTGTAAAGCCATTCTGGAAACTTCTAAAAAAAAAAGAGAGATATACATCAAGCTGATAAGAGCAGAAAGTTGAAGTCTTTAACATGCCAATTGATGATATAGCTACTGTCTATTTCCTTAGAATTGAAAAATCTTTATAGGTGGTTAGTGAGTTTTACCATCACTACTACAATTGATCAGCTGATGGGGAAATTTGAACATTTGAAACAATACTTGTCCTCAGTGCTTCTGATTTTCTAAATTTTTGTTCTTTTCTATTCATTATGTTTCTATATGAGTTGTGTATTATATCAAACTTTTGACAAACTACTAATCTTTTTCAGCAGTAAAGTGATATTATGAGCTAACTTTCGGGTAATTTTTATTTTTTTAACATTTATTAGCCCAGTAATTAGCTGGATATTAATATCAAGAAACTAATCATCCATGGAAGTGACTAACACGCAAGTTCAATTACTATTATCTTGAAATAATTATAAAAGTGGAATTTACTCATCAATATATGTAAATCTTAAATCCAACCAATTTTGAAAATTTTATTCTCTAAAAGAATCAAGTTTAATCAACTGGAATAAGTCCTTTAATTCGAAGCATTTTCATCTATAATCAGTTCTACTAGACAGAAAGAAGGATGGAGTGCGATAAGGATGTGTTTCACGGTTTATGACAAACGACAAGTTGTTAGGAAAAAACAACCTGTCGTTTTCTTACGACTTAGCTGGCACAACGAATAAAATAAAATAAATAAAGAGAAAAATAAAAATAAAATCCGTGCTTTTCTTAATTAGGTGAGACTGCATGCACATTGTTGACTTATTAGAATATAATTCAAACTTCTAAATTGGAAATATTACAATAATAATTTTTTTTTCTTTTTTATTCTTTTAATTGGAACAAATCAGTGACTTAATAGAATAATAATTATTAATTTTTAGGAATTATCTGATCGTCTGTTAATTACTTTTTAATTAATTTGTAGCTCTCACAAATTCCAACCTTTAATATTATATGGTTTTTCTTTGCTGAACACTAAGGCCATGACGGAGTTGGGGTCGAGAGGAGCCATGGTCCCTTTAACTTTCAAAATAATTTTTTTAAAAGAAAATGTTAGAAAAAATATCATTTTTATTGTTATTTTATTTTTATTATGGTGATACGTTATTTTTTGTACTTTTCTTTTTGTTTACTTTCTTTCTTTTTTATGATTCTCTGTATCTCAAACTGTCTTTGAGTCTTGTCTCTTTTTCATACTGATCTTCTCCTTTTGAGTCTGCAATGATTGAAATTGGAAATTCTTGATGATAGGACCAAAAATGATCTCTCATAGGGGGTCTCTATTCTCTCCTATATATAGGTAAAGGTAAAGGTAAAAGGAATTCACTTTTTGAGAACCTCTCTCTCTCTATATATGTTCTCAACTCACTAGACCATCTCTCTAACTTGAGCGTCGGAGATTCTCCGGGGGTCAGCCCTATGAGCCATTGACTCTCATTTTCTATGTCTACAGGTCCTACCCTAGGCTGGACCTCCATCAGCAATATGAGGTGATTCTAAACTCATTAAATTGGCATCGTCTGTGGGAAAACAATACAGTAAAATCGTGTTCCTAACTCTGCATTTCTGACAAAGTCGATATTTTCGACCACCACCATTTTTTCTATCACAAATCTGAGTCTTCATCATCAGTAAATCACAAAAACAAATCATCAAATTAAAAAAAAACAGAAAATGAAAAACCCATATATGGAAGAGAGAGAAAACAAGAGAGAGGAGAGACAAAAAAGGGACTGCCTCACCGTTCGTCCATCTCAAGCCGTCGAAAGTTGACACCGCCCACACCAGCAGACAGCCTAGTCGCCAGCAAGCACAACGCCATCAATCTCGCAGCGAAACTCCACCGAAAACTGTTGCACCTCCCATCCAAAGTCACCGCCTGCCGCAAACTTTCGACCTCTTTTTCGACTGATTCCGCCACTTTTCTTGGAGATCTTTACATGGTTGAGGTCGTCTCAGTCTTAGCTTTCTTTTAATACCCACTAAGTAGCTAAACCTTCACTGAAAACAGAGATCGAAAAACTACCCATCGAAGCTTTCTAAGCCATTTTTGGCCAAATGCCAGCGAGTGGATGAGATTTTGAGAATCAGAACGTCAAGACGATTCCAATGGTATCTTCCTCGCAGTCAAAACTTGCCCCGACATCAGCGCATCGCCGGTGGGTCACCGACAACTAGGCCCCATGCGCCGTCGCAAATTCGAACAGACACAATTCTGCATTTTACGCATACTTTGTGATTCCAAACCAATTTGTTGAAACTCCATCTCGAATTCACATTGGAATACCGCAAATCAATTAACCAGACCGCAATAAAGCCGCTTTATCAGTTTCACAACTCATTTTCGCAAATCCAAAATTATTTCCAACAATCTTTGAGGCTGACAACGTCATTCCAGATAAGTTTTAAACATTCTTCATACTTTAAATTTAATTTTGCACATATTATTTGTTGAAATAAAATACAATTAAATAATAAGTCCTCTAAGCAAGGCAAAATAGCCTACTGAGACTAGCCCTAGAGATAAAGCTAGATAAAAAACTAATTGAGACTAGCTCAAAAGATAGTAAGAGTAGGCACAAAAAAACCTATTGAAACTAGCTCAAAAGACCGACAAGGCAACTCCCTACAAGAAAGGGAGAAAGCCAAACTGAGTCTAGAAGAAAGTCTAAAAAGTACTAAAGACCTAGCAAGTCCAGGCGAAAGTCTAAAGGCTCTAAAGACCTAGTTCGGCTAGGCAAAAACCTTCGATTGACGAGGCATCAGAGACCTCTACGCGAGGCGAATTTCTAAAATTCCTCAACTGACGAGATATATTTCATTAAAGACCTCTAAACGATACACATTATTATTATCTAAGTTCTATATGTGAAACAGGATTTATCAAGCCCTTTATCAGTGAGGCAAATTTATAAAGACCTCTATTGATGAGGCGGTTCAATTTTCTAAAGTCCTCATTTAGTGAGGCACAATTATTCGAAGTCCTCGATCAACGAGTCAAATTATTTGAAGTCCTCAATTTCTAAGTCAAATTAATCTGCCTCGATCAACGAGACAGATTATTCGAAGACCTCTATCAGCGAGGTGGATTTCTAAGTCCTCGATCAGCGAGACAAATTATCTAAAGTCCTCGATTAGTGAGGCAGGTTATCTAAGCCCTCGGTCAGCGAGGTAGATTATTCGAAGACCTCTATTAGCGAGGCAAATTATCTAAGTCCTCGGTCAGCGAGATAAATTATCTAAGTCCTCGGTCAGTGAGGCAAATTATTCAAAGACCTTTATTAACGAGGTGGATTTCTAAGTCCTCAATCAACGAGGCAAATTATCTAAAGTCCTCAATTAAAGAGGCAGATTATCTAAGTCCTTGGTCAGTGAGGCAGATTATTTGAAGACCTCTATCAGCAAGATGGATTTCTAAGTCCTCGGTCAGCAAGACAAATTATCTAAAGTCCTGGATCATAGAGGTAGATTATCTAAAGTCCTCCATTTGTGAGGCAAGTTTTCTTGAAGACACCTAAGTGGGGTAGATTATATAAAGTACTCGATCAGTGAGGAAAATTATCTAAGTACTCGATCAGCGAGGCAACTTATCTAAGTCCTTGGTCATAGAGGTAGATTATCCGAAGACCTTAATCAGCGAGGTGGATTTCTAAGTCCTCGACTAACGAGGCAGATTACACGAAGACCTTTATCAGGGAGTGGGAGACTTCGTGAATTTCTAAGTCCTCAATCAGCGAGACAAATCATTTGAAGACCTCAATTGACGAGGTGGATTTCTAAAATCCTCAATCAATGAGACAAATCATTCGAAGACCTTGATTAATGAGGTGAATTTCTAAGTCCTCGGTCAGCGAGGCAAATCATTTGAAGACCTCAATTAGGCATATTATCTAAGTCCTCGATCAACGAGGCACATTATCCAAAAAACTATGCCAGTGAAGCGAACTTCTAAAGTCCTCGATTAACGAGGCATATTATTATCTAAGTCCTTAATCAGTGAGGCACATCAGACGAAGACCTCCAAGCGAGGCGAATTTCTAAAGTTGTCTATTAACGAGGCACATCAAATGAAGACCTCTCCCAGTAAGGCATATTACTCGAAAACATCTAAAAGAAGAAAATATTGAAGCTACTTGGAATCTATAAGTCCACGTACAGTGGCATCGAAGACCTAAAGCCATTGAAGACAATAAGACTAGACCATGATATGGTAATCATACAGCTCGCCTCTCTGTTCGGGCATCGAGTTACTTTCACATTGAGCTCCTTAGCTCGCTTCTCCATTCAGGCATCCAATTGCCATCATATCGAACTCCTATACTCACCTCATCATTCATGCATCTTGCAGCCTTCGTATCAAGCTCACCAAATGCCGTCAGATTGGCTCATCAATATAAAAGAATCACAAAAAATGAGATGATATATCTACTCCCTTAGCCCGCTTTTCAATGCACTCAATCAAACTAGGGAGTGAGATGCTTTTGATGAAGATAAAAAATGACCTCACATAGGGGTTCCTATTCTCCCCTATATATAGGTAAGGGTAAAGGTATAAGGGATTCACTTTTTGAGAACCTCTCTCTCTCTCTCTCTACATACTCTCTCTATATATATATGCTTTCAACTCACTAGACCAACTCATTGACTCGAGCATCGAAGGCTCGACCGGGGGTCAAACCCTAAAGCCATTGACCCTCCTTTTCTATATCTACGGGTCCTACTCCAATTTGGGCCTCCATCAGCCGTATGAGGCGATTCTATACTCATCACTTGAGATGAAGCAATTTTCTTGAGACGAGAAGAGAACTCATTTTGAGACGAGAAGAGATGATCAAATAACAACAAGAATTTTGAAGGAAAAGTAATGCATGAATCGCCGACGGAGACAAGTGTGGTTGTTAATCCTAACGGGGAGCGAGAGAGCTGGTGACCAATAATCTCCTCTCTAAGAACAGGTCTCATCTCCGACCAGTTAAAGATGATTTTTGTCACATCCCACTTTTGGGATATGACGGTCCTAAGGCATGGGTAAGCCTAAAGCCACCGAAAATCCGTAGAAGCCATATCTGCTATCAAATCCAATATAGTATCATATACAACTATTAACAATCACATATAATCATTGCCCAGGATCAGAACCTACTTGACATCTTTTCACTTCACACTATGATCCCAATTAATTAATTCATAACAACCATCATTCTTATGTATCAATTAACTTGTACATATTCCTTTACACAATTTAGGATAAATATCCTTAATGTCCTATTAATATAATATATATATCATTTAAATAACTTTTGTTTTCCAATGACTACGAAGCAACTAACGAGTTAAACATCCAAATTTTAACATATACACATGCAATTAAAGTATAAACCTTTATATATATGCACATAACAAAATAAGTTTACTTTGTTGCACTGATCTCAAGTGAAGAGGAATACTAGAAAATCTCCTTACTACTTTATTGTCTTCCTGTAAAAATTAAAGAAATGGGGTGAGTATAAAATCCAGTAAGTAAAGAATATACTGCCATAAACTGTGTGGTTTGGTATTCAACAATAGCTACAATAACGTTTAGGGTTCATATTTGTACTTGGATCAAATGAAAACAATAGATTCTTAACATGAATTATTGAACAAATGAGACAAGGAACCTATGAACATGTGAAGCAACATGCATGTGGATTTTAAGAGAGAAACGTATGAATATATAAAGTAATCAATATATAATTACGTGAGATAAAGAGTGACCAATAAGCATAACACATTGGGAACATGAATCATCATATACAATTTAGCAAAAATCGACTAGTTAGGAGCGTTGTGCTCCCCACATCACATAATCACATATAAATATGAAATAGAGGCTCGGTTACGCATGTTCCCCACATCAATTGAAATAGCGCGAGATGGGCTAGGTCTTACAGCTAGGACCATAACCCTTCCCAACTAGGGCTCGGATGCATGTATCCCATCTGTAAGTTTTTCCGTGTGCACACAGTCTGATGTATTACCCACATCAGTCGGGAATTTCTGCTTTAAGACTTAGAATTTCTCATATCAATATTCAAATAGTATATCAAATGAAGTATCACATGATTCCTATATAAAGGGATTTCAATAAATCAATAAATCTCAATAGAGATATCATGAAACTTGTAATAAAGATAACAATGATTCAATTATAAGAGTTTCAATAATACATCAATGGAATTCAATGGACACTTGTAGCATGATTATCCATGATTCAATTAGACTTGACAATAACGCATCAAGTGAAACTCAATAAATACATATAAAAATTTCATGAGACCAATGACAAGAAACTTCAATAAACATAACAAATGGAATTTGATGGACATATGAAGAATCAAACAAATGAAAGGAATTTCAATGATCACATCATGTAAGATATTGGTGAGTTCACATGAAATGTATCAATAACAAATGAAGGAATTATCAATTAATGGGTGAATTATCAATTACATAGATTTTATCAAAGGAATATTTCAGGATTTAGGTGGTTTGCAAATAACTTATATTCAAGAATTCTGTTGGCCCAAGTATGGCAAATTCTAAGGGGGGGGGGGGGGGGGGGGGGGGTGAATAAGATTTTCAAAAATCAATTTCAATTTAAAAATTTTACTTTAAAAAACTTGAATATTAAAATAATATTAGCGAAAGCAATTAATCAAAGCAAATAAGCAATTTTAAGTTTAAATGAATATCTAAATCATTCAAACAAAATAAGCAAATAATCAACAAATATAAGAGTGCAGGGAAGAGAGATTCAAACACAAGATTTATAGTGGTTCGGCCAACTCTTGCCTACATCCACTCCTCAAACTTTACTTGAGATTTTCACTAACGATCATTTTACGGGTGCAAGATCAAATCCAAGTGTTTCCAAACTCACACTCAAACTTCTTACAAGAGTTTCAATGGTTAACACTTAAACCGAAGTATTTTCAAGGTACACACTTAAACCTTTCCAAGTGTTTTATGGCTCACACATAACCTTTATAATAGAGAATGATTTGAGGTCTTAAGTCATTTAATGACTAACAAGAAAAGATCTTACAAGATAGAAATTAAGCTTATAGCTTTTAATAACAATGAACACAAAAGATATAAGTTAAAGAGCAAATGTGTTCTTGAATGGAGTAGGAGAGAATTATTGAATTTCAACCTTGGATAGCACTTTTAATCACTTAGAATCTCTACTTATTCATTTGGAGTCTTTAGATATATATAGATAATCTTTCTTTGCTCCAACAACCATTTTTGAGCTCTAAAAATGGTACTAGACAAACTCCAACTGATATATAACGGCTATATTCCAACGGCTAGTTCCAATGGCT
>CATKHJ010320743.1:0-10709 GCA_949750685.1 Vernicia montana
TTAAAAAATAAACATATAATATTATTAAAAAATATTTAAGATATTAAATATATAAATTTAACCACTTATTAAATATTATTTCAAAAAAAACTTATTAAATATATTTTCTTTAAATAAAATAAAAAAGCAACAATTTTAGTCAAATTAGATCTCTATTTAAATCCAAAACGACATACGGAAAAAAAAAATTAACTGGCAAAAAAAAGTCATTTAACTTATAAAAATCTTGCTTTAATATAAAGAAAAAAAATAAAAAACTAAAAAAAATTAATATATTCTTTTCAGTTTTGTTGTAAAATTTTAAAATAATATATTAAAAGAGAATATAATTTTTAGTTCTAGTTTCTTACTTTTATATTAAAGAAAAAAATTATTAACAATTATTTAAAAATAAAATAATATATTAAAAATAGAATTTTAAGGAGATCTAGAGAGAAAAGAGTATATAAAGAATACTATGTCTACAATATTATTTTTTGTGAGGAGTAAAACTGAAAATATTCAATTCCACAACATAAAGAATATATATTCTTTAGTTTTTTGTGGAATAGATATTCAATAAAAATAATGAAATTGCTATTCTATACAAAAAATGTGAATCAAAGTGAGGAATAACTAATCCTATGAAATAGCTATTCTATTCCTTGTCTATTCAGCGAACCAAACATGGCCTAAATCTATTTGGTTTAATTACCCCCTTTAATGTTTCTTCTCCATTTTTCTTTTCCTCAATCAGATTCAAATAAGAATTCAAGCTTTAAAAGAAACAAATAACACATTTGGCAAAATGTAGCAACATACGGATAATATAGAATTCCAAAATACTATAAAAGCTAAGACCTAATAAAAAAAAAAAACCAAGTCACAATCACCTATGACTTTCTATTCCATAAAATGAGTCTTTGTAGCAACCTCCTTGACCACTAAGTTGTGATATGGTCCATCGACAAATTTTTTTTTTTTTTTTTGAAACAAAATTTAAATTTTATCAATTGTATACAAATTTTAATAAAAAATGACATGTTATAGAATCAACTACCCTTACAAAAGTAAACTGATTTGCAGATCGCAAATATTCAACAGAATATCTAACTGCCATATAGTTGGTTTTGAAAAACTGCGACTGTAATAGTGGAACAATGTGACAAACCACTGTCCTCTTTGCGAGCATCTGAAATGCAACAGTGCACAGACATACCACCAGACTCATAACAAAAAAATAATTTCCAACAAGGAAAGACATAACAAAACTTCCAATAAGAGAAGACAAAATAACATAAAAAAAAAAAAAATACAATCTAACACAAAATAATAAAATGAAAAGTATCACCTTACCAGTAGTAAGTACAAATCCATCCACATATGGTAAAAACAGAGATAGAGAGGCGACGGCAGAAGCAAGGAGGCAGAAAACGAGATTGAGTAGAAGGAGCGTGGAGCGACAGTAGAGGAGGACGCGTAAGTAGAGGACGAATGAGTGGAACCTGTGATGGATGTGGCAACAACAGTAAGGATGAGACTATCCATATCAAATCTAACAGAATATATTGGAACCACCACCTATTAAAAGAAAATATCGGCGATGGTTCAAAAAATAAAACTTAAGGGAGAACTAGAGAAAAAAGGAGAAGGAAAGACGGCTAGGGCTATCGACAAATCTTAACACCACTATGTGAACCAAGAATCTTGTAACCCTACAAATTTAATTGGAAAGAGCTAATTAAAAAAAAAAAAAAAAAAAAAAAAAAAAAAAGACACTGGAAAATTAACAATATGTGAATAAGCTGTATAAAACATCAGGAGGTGAGAAAATTGATTGAAACAACCATACCTGCTTTTCTAAGTCTAAATTGGCCTGAGCTAAAAAATTGAAGCTCGGTCGAATTAGAGTCAAGCTTCGATCCCGAGTATTTTGGTCGAGCTAGAGCTTAACAGGTTCAATTCGACTCGGCTTGATTACACCCCTAGATCAAACTAGCATTTGCATGTCATGGGTGACCATTGTTTTGTTGTTCTGTTATCTATGCTTTATTATGCAGTATATATATACATCTAAGTTTTGTATCATAGTTGCCTTTGCGCTGGAATCTTTTACCTTAAACACTTGCTAAGTTGTTTTTGTGATTTCTTGACACTAATGTTTGAAAATTAATTGTATGTACATTAGATTGCCAAGCCAATTTTAGGAATTTCCTATAAATGTTTTGTTATTCGTATTTTCTTGATGATCATCATTTTCTCTAATTTTTTTATTTCCTCACCATTTTCCCTAGTACATTTGCTAGGAATTTAGTTGCAGAAAAATATTTATTTGGGAATAAATGGACGACAAAATAGAGAAATAAATAAAATAATAGAGACACGAAATTTACGTGGCTCAGCATAAGCCTACGTCTACGGACAAGAGAGGAGTAAAATCCACTAGTTAAAATGAAGAGTAAAAATTAAATGGAGAATAACACTCAAGCCCTTAAATCCAAATACACCTAATAAACTCACCTCTCTAAATGTACCAACAAAATAATAAATAAATTAAATAAATTTTGTTGGATCTAAATGAGAGACTAAACTCAAAGAGGGACCTTACAAGATATTTGCCAAATAGATACTCACTCAACACTCTAATGCACACACTCACTTCACTTGACTTCTAATGATTTTGCAAATAATTCATGCACCTATTTATAGTGCTTTCAAGTAGCAAGTAGTTGACATAAAAGCTCCACATTTTTGTCCTTCAAGCCAAGTCTTCAAGTAGCAAGAAGTGGACATAAAAGCTCCACATTTTTGGTCTCATAACCAAGTAAAATACTTGGTTCCAAATTAATCACATGTATCATGCTTCTTAAGGAGACAATCTCATATGCTATGGTGCATGATAAGAAAAGATGAATGGGCTTGGGCCATTAAATCTTATGGGCTAGAATTCAAGACATTATTAACAAATCTCCACCTTGCCTTAAATTTCTTAAACCTTAATAACAAAATTAGTAGACGTTACTCCACCTTCTTCACTTAAGCTCGTAAGGGCATATTAATTACGAGAAATACTGAAAGAGGTTTTGTCAACATGTCAGCTGGATTGTCTGCAGTACTAATTTTCTTAACATAATTAATATCACTGTCACAGCCCAACTTCGCAACTGTGACTGTCCTAGGGCATGGGTAGTCATAAGGCTACCGAAGACCCGTAGAACCCTTCTCATTACATAAACAACTAACAAACAATTCTCCAAGGATTAGAACCTGAACTCATACACATACATCTATCTCATCATATCACATACTCATACATACACTTACTCGTAATCTCATAAGCTTATAATTCTCATATACTCATATATGTAAATCATCCATATAATTGCTATAAAGGCCAAAAGAATAGCTCTCTCTTACACACATGGAGCCACTACAATATCTCAAATGCATATATAATAAATGGAGAAATTACATCTATCAAGATGGTTCTTTAGGGAGGAAAATGCCTGAAGAACCGAGCTGATGAACTTCTAATCTGTTGAAAAATGGAATCACTAATGAGATAAAGCAGTGAGTAAAGAATATACTACCATACTTGTGAGACTAGGTAATTCAAGGCTAGCTCACAAGGATGGTAGGGCTCATAACTTGTCAAATGACTTACAATATAGTAAATGAGGCTCATATATCTAGTAAAAATCAATACTCGTAATATACAAGAATAAACATGTATATAACTTATGAAAGAAATCATAACTCGTAAATAGATGAATATAGAAATCATTCTCGTAATATTTGGAGCAGAGGCACTTTATTATCATGCTCACCTCGTAAATAAGAGTAGAGGCTGGATTAGCATACTCTTGCTCGTAATAAGAGTAGAGGTTTGATAACATACTCTTGCTCGTAATACATGAAATGGATCAGATTTACGTCTAGGACAATTTACCCTTTCTAGATAGAGGTAAAATATTATACCCTATCCATCAAGTTACAATGTGCACAAAGTCTAATGATTAACCCACATTAGTAGGGGATTTCTATACCATTAAGATTATCAACATATAGATAGAATAATTGAGGTTCTCATAAATAATACCAATTAGCAAATGGCTAATTAATAACTCATATGGTTCAATAACAATTCTCATGCTCATAGACAAATAACAATGTATGGTTCTCATAAAAGATAATAATTAGCAAATGGCTAATTAAGAACTTATAAACTTTAATGAAACATTAGGGTTAATAAATAATTCTCATACTTTTCTCATGGTGGCTCATACAAGAAATTAGGCATTATGCCTTAGGAAATCAAATTCAAAAATAGTAGTATATTTTCTACTCACCTTAGCCAAAAGAATACGCTATTATCTTTTAGAACCTCCTGTATCACATCAAGTAATAGGGCTCATCACATCCCTCATGATCTCCATTATGACTTCTAGGAGGAACTATACACGTAACACATATAAATTAACAATACATATAATCAATGCTCTGAAAATCACCATACACATGCTAGACTTATGATTTCTTATCCTATTTCCCTCCCTAAGCATAGATTATAATAATGGAGAAGAAGAATATAAAAGAAATGTAAAACCCTAACTCATCTTTTCAATATATGCTTTTAAAGGATGAAAAGTAAAGGATTCTTGTAGCCCTAAATCTCTTTATTGAAGTAGATGAAGTAATTAATGAGGTTCCTTAGCATTTAATGTGAGTGGGTTGGTATTTCTTTGAGAGAGAATAGAGTTAGAACTCTTAAAATGGCGTATAAAATGAATTAAGTCTCAAATTCTCTTTATATAATCAGACTCTCGATTCTGCCCCCGACACGATTCACGGTAGTGACTTTTAAATTCACGGCTGTGAATCTTGATGCCACGACACTGTTCACACTACTGTTCCCCATCTTCACGGCCGTGAACTTTGAAGTTCACCGCCATGAATTTCATCTAGAGACGAACATCCAAAACTCATCCACTAGGTCACCGTTGAGAATTCTGAATTCACCACCGTGAATTTATAATTCACGACCTTGAGTACCAAATTCACTGCCGTGAATTTCATCTAGAGGAGAAAGTCCAAATTTCATCTTTGGTCACATAATTCACATATACACACTTAATATGCAACTCATAACCCACATAAACTCGTATACTCATGAAATGAATCTCATAACTCATATTCATACACATAAATATGATTAAAGAATGTACATACGTACCTGGGGTATTACAATCACCCTGAGAAATAATATCATGGACAAAATGATACTTCACATCAATGTGTTTCGTCTGCTCATGAAACATTTGATCTTTTGTTAAGTGAATATCACTCTGACTATCACAGCGGATGAAAATCACCTTTTGATCCGAACTGAGCTCACCAAACAAACCTCTTAACCAAATGGCTTCTTTAATAGCCTCAATAACTGCTATGTACTCTGCCTCCATAGTGGACAATGCTACCATAGACTGTAAAGTAGCTTTCCAACTGATAGCAGTATCACCAAGAGTAAATACATAGCCAGTAATGGATCTCCGCCTGTCGAGATCACCTGCATAGTCTGAATCAACATAACCAACCAAATTTCCCTTACTCTTTTTGAATTTCAAATAAGAATCAGCAGTGCCTAGCAGATATCTCAGAATCCATTTCACTACTTGCTAGTGTTATTTATTGGGATTAGACATATATCTACTGACAACAATGACTGCATGTGCAATATCAGGGCGAGCACATACCATAATATACATGAGACTACCAATAGCACTGGAGTAGGGAACATGTGACATGTACTCAATATCATTCTCTGACTATGATGACATAGTAGTAGAAAGTCTAAAATGAGCAGCAAGTGGAGTACTTACAGGTTTAGCCTTTTTTCATACCAAAAAGCTCCAAAACTTTTCAACAAAACTTTTCTGAGTAAGGTAAAGTTTTCTTGTAGCTCTGTCTCTTTGAATCTCCATACCAAGAATTTTCTTAACTGCTCCCAAATCTTTCATTTCAAATTCACCACTCAATTCTGATTTTAATTTGTTGATCTCAAACATATCCTTGGCTGCAATAAGCATATCATCAACAAAGAGCAGCAAATACACAAATGAGCCATCTTCAAGTTTTCTAAAATACATACAGCTATTATACTGGCTCCTAGAATAGCCATGGCCAACCATAAAAGAATCAAACCGCTTGTACCACTTTCGAGGAGATTGTTTCAGACCATACAATGATTTCTTCAACAAATAAACATGGTCTTTCTTGCCTTGGATCTCAAAACTCTCAGGTTGTTGCATATAGATTGTCTCCTCAAACTCTCCATGCAATAAGGCGGTCTTAACATCTAGTTGTTCCAACTCCAAATTATGCATAGCAACCAAAGCAAGTAAGACACGAATAGAGCTATGTTTAACAACAGGTGAGAACACATCATTAAAGTCAACTCCATATACCTGACTGTAGCCCTTTACAACCAACCGTGCCTTGTACTCAGAATCTTCAACACCTGGAATACCATCTATCTTCTTGTAGACCCACTTGCATCCAACAATTTTCTTATCTTTAGGTGGTTTGACCAAATCCCAAGTTCTATTCTTGTGAAGGGACTCCACCTCTACCTGCATAGCCATTAAACACTTAGCAGAATCATCACAAGAGATAGCCTCTGAATATGTTGAAGGATCACCAACTGCATTTGTGTCTTCAGCCACAGCTAGTGCCAATGAGACATAATCTGCTAGTCTCTGAGGCCTCATCTTCTTTCTTGGTGGCTTATGTCTAGCAATAGAGTCTTCTTCTTCACTTTGTGGTGTTTTCTCTTCTTCAATAGAGGTAGGGATCTGAATTGGGTTTTGTGGAGAGGGTTCATTTTCCACCTCAAACTCCACTTGCTTAAAAGAACTTGCAGCATCTGTATCAGAAGAAATAAAAGTCTATTTTCTGGCATAAGTCTCCTTTCCAAGATGTAACATAGTAGATTCATCAAACATAACATCTCTACTAATTATCAATTTTGGAGACTTGGGATCAAGGCACCATAATCTATATCCTTTTACACTAGAAGAATAACCAATAAATATGCACCTTTTGGATTGTGGCTCTAATTTGCCATCATTAATATGTACATAAGCAGGACACCCAAATACCTTTAAATCAGAATATTCAGTTGGCTTATCAGACCATACCTCCTCCGGAGTCTTTAAGCTAATTATTGTGGATGGAGTACGATTTACCAAATGACAAGCTGTAAAAGCTACTTCTGCCCAGAAGTCTTTAGATAGGCAAGAATTTGATAACATACAACAAACTTTCTCCAAGAGCATTCTGTTCATACGCTCTGCTACACCATTCTGTTGTGGTATGCCTCTGACTGTAAGGTGACGCATAATGCCTTCATTTTTGTAAAATTCATTAAAATCACCTTGAGAGAACTCTAGACCGTTGTCTGTTCTGAGTCGCTTTATTTTTCTTCCAGTTTGTTTCTCAACCAAGGCCTTCCATTGCTTGAAGGTGGCAAACACATTAATTTTATGCTTTAGAAAATATACCCATACCATTCTAGAATAATCATCAATGAAGGTAAGCATATATCGAGCAACACCTTTTGATGGGACACGTGCAGGCCCTAAAAAATCTGAATGAATGTAATCCATAGTACCTTTATTTTTATGAACTGCAATACTAAAACTGACTCTTTTCTGCTTGCAAAAAATGCAATGCTCACAGAAGTCTAGCTTTGATGTACTCTGACAGCAGAAAAGACCACTTATGCTTAACTCTGACAGACCATTTTCACTCATATGTCTTAGCCTCATATGCCATAATCTAGTGACATCTGAATCTGACAAAGAAGATGTGCACACGGCTGCTACACCTGTAACTGTAGAACCTTTCAAAACATACAGTTTGCCTATCTTCTCAGCTTCATCACGAATCAAGAACCTTTAGCAACCTTCAAAATTCCACCTCCGCCAATAAATTTGTAGCCATTCAAATCCAGAGTACTTAAAAAGATAAGATTTCTCTTCAAGTATGGAATATGCCGAACATCTATCAAAGTTATGAATACTCCATCATACATCTTGATTTTAACTGTGCCTATTCCAGCAACTTTACAAGCATGGTTGTTGTCCATCAATACAACTCCACTTTGTACCGATTTATATGTGGAGAAATAATTTTTGTTGGGACACATATGGAATGAGCAAGCTATATCCAGAATCTATCCATTTCTGGTTTTGGCTCCATCATCACAGACCAATAGCAGATCACATTGCTCTTGATTTTGAACAACACTGGCTTCAGCAGGTTCCTCTTTCTTTTGTTTTTTGTTTTGTTGCTTGTTCTTCAACTTGAAGCATTCTAACTTGATATGCCGTTTTTTCTTGCAATAATTACAAGTTAAATTTATGTGCCTAGACTTTGATCTAGACCTTGATTTTTTATTGCTAGAAGAAATCTTATCTGCAAACCTTCCTCTAACAAGTAGACCTTCTGCTGGGCAATCATTTATACTCACAAGCTCCTTGTCGATAAGCTCTTTTGAAAATAAAGCTGATTTAACATCCTCTAACTTTAGAGTTTGCCGACTGTAAATTAAAGTATCTCTAAAGTGCTTGCAGGATGGAGGTAGTGAGCGAAACAAGATAAGAACTTGATCTTCATCATCATAAGAAATCTTCATATTTTCTAAATCCATAAGGATAGTGGAGAATTCATCAATGTGAGATTTGATAGGTGCACATTCGGCCATGCTAAGTGTGTATAGACAGTGCTTTGCTACCAATTTGGTGGTGAGATTCTTTGTAACATACAAAGATTCAAGCTTGTCCCATAAATCTTTGGTAGTCTTCTCTTGCATGACTTCTCGCAATACTTCATTTGAAAAGCATAACTAAATGGAAGCAAGAGCCTTATCATCCATTTCATGCTTCTTTGCCTCATCCATAGTACTAGGTAATTTATCTTTACCTAATAGTACTTGATGTAGATCATTTTGAATCAAGATTGCACGCATCTTGACTTGCCACATGATGAAACTCATATTGCAATCAAATTTCTCAATATCAAATTTTATCGTCGTCATAATGACCGTATACTAGAATAGTGACTGTAGTCCGTAAACAGTACACCAGGTAAGTTCCCAGGAAAGAGAGGTGGGTCACAATGAACACACTTAAATACCAAGTCTTTCATTAGTCAGAACTTTTCCTAAACATGCACTTTTACACTACCACACTTATTTCCAGCTCGGCTCTGATACTAGATTGTTAGGAATTTAGTTGAGGAAGAATATTTATTTGGAAATAAATAAACAACAAAATAGAGAAATAAATAAAATAGTAGAGACACAAAATTTACGTGGTTTAGCGTAAGCCTACGTCCACGGGCAAGAGAGTAGTAAAATCCACTAATTAAAATGAAGAGTACAAATTAAATGGAGAATAACACTCAAGCCCTTGAACCCAAATAACCTAATAAGCTCACCTCTCTAAATATACCACCAAAATAATAAAGGAATTAAATACATTTTGTTGGATCTAAATGAGAGAATAAAATCAAAGAGGGACCTTACAAGATATTTGCCAAAGAGATACTCACTCAACACTTTAATGCGCACGCTCACTTCTCACTCACTTCACTTGATTTCCAATGATTTTGCAAACAATTCATGCACCTATTTATAGTGCCTTCAAGTAGCAAGAAGTGGACATAAAAGCTCCACATTTTTAGTTTCATAACCAAGTAAAATACTTGGTTCCAAATTAATCACATATATCATGCTTCTTAAGGAGACAATCTCATATACTATGGTGCATGATAAGAAAAGATGAATGGGCTTGGGCCATTAAATCTTATGGGCTAGAATTCAAGACATTATTAACAACATTTCATGTGCATTTTCTTATCGGAAAATTTCAAAAATAACTAAAAAAAAATAAAAAATTTCATTTTTATCGTGCCTATAAAAAAACATCAAAAACATGGTCTAACCTTTAAAAATTATCATTTATAGGTTTAAGAGCACCTGCAACTTGAAGAATAGGCCCACCATCTCCAACCAAATAATAAAAAAAAAAAGAAAAGAAAAAAGAAGTCTTGTTTTTATTTTAAATGACCAAAATACCTTCATACAAGCCACCAAGTTTGTAGAAGTGTATGAACATGTTCTTTACACGTGGCTAAAACACATCCCTTTAACGTTTAGCTTGCAACTGATCTAAGCCTGTTGAATGTCATCAATCTTGGATTTTGATTAGGGGCAATCATTCAATTGGTTGGTTGAAATAATTTATTTTTTTAAATGAAAAAATTAAATTTAAATAATAATTACAAAATTAAAACTGAAAAAAAGATCAAATTCATTGTAATTTTAAAATATATTATTTTATCCCTATATTAATATATAATTTATTTTAAAATACATATGTAATTTGATTCTATTTAATTATTATGATTTTTTATACAATTAAATCAATAAAATCAAAATAGTAAAAATTTAAATTGAAGTAAAAATACTAAAAATTCTAGATTTTATCAAAATTTCAATTTCAACTAAACAATGTTTATAAAAAAAAAAAAAACTCTCAATTTATATGAATGTTTTTGAGTTGCTTCTCAATTTAATTATATTAAATAGTATATGTATACCAAAATTTTATATATGTTTGGTATTTGCAACTATTTTAATATATAAAGATTGAAAATTTGAAAAAATT
>CATKHJ010320777.1:0-12325 GCA_949750685.1 Vernicia montana
TATATATATATATCAAGGAAGAATAAATTTTCACAAACACCAAATAATGAAAAAAAAAAAAAAACCAACCTAGGAAATTGAGATGGAGATGTTTATTAAGAGAATTACCTTGAATAATTGGTTTTCCCTTCTTTGTATATAGTGGCTGTAACTTTGAGAGAGGAAGAGAGTTTGATTTTTTGGTTTCGGTTTTGTTTTGTTTTGGAGAAAGAAAACGTGAACAAGAAGATGAGAATGGGAATTATGAATTGCATTTAGTTTTTTTTATGAATATATATATCCCTTTGTATAATTTGTATGGTGTAGAGTTAAAGAAAGAAATTATAATTATTATAATTATATTATAAGATATTTTGTAAAAGTTGAGAAAGAATGATCACATACATATGAGTATTGGTTTGCCATAATCATAAAAATTTTGATTTAGAGAGTGATAGGACCCACTCTTTTGCTAACTTTATTTTTTTATTTTAATTTTTTTAAACTAATCCATCATTAGTTATTCATTAACAAATCTCAATTTAAAAACTTTTATTTTGAAAAATTTGAATATTAAAACAATATTAGCGGAAGCAATTAATCAAAGCAAATGAGCAATTTTAAGATTATGTGAATATCTAAATCATTCAAACAAACAATCAACAAATATAAGAGTGTAGGGAAGAGAGATTCAAACACAAGATTTATAGTGGTTCGGCCAACTCTTTGCCTACATCCACTCCTCAAGCTTCACTTGAGATTTTCACTATCAACGATCTTTTTACGGGTGCAAGATCAAATCCAAGTGTTTCCAAAATCACACTCAAACTTCTTACAAGTGTTTCAATGGCTCACATTTAAACTCAAGTGTTTTCAAGGTACACACTTAAACCTTTCCAAGTGTTTTATGGCTCACACACAACCTTTACAATAGAGAATGATTTAAGGTTTAGAGTCACTCAAGACTTTGACAAATAGCTAGTACAAAAGATAGAAGATTATAATCTAGCTTAGAATAAATTTGAACACTCAAATATGAGAAATGGAGCTTTTGTGTTCTAGCTCAATGAACAAAGAATTTAGAGTTTGAGAGCTTTGATTTGCTTGTAATATGTGTTCTTGATGTGTATTAACTTCTCTTAATTCACCTTGAGGCTGTAGATATATATAGGTCTTCATTCCATGCTCCAACAGCTATTTTTGAGCTCTAAAAACGGTAACAGACAAGCTCCAACGGCTATATTTTTTTGAATCTTTCAATGCTTGAACGCACGTTCAAAATTGTGAACCCTCATTCAAAATGCTTCTGTATGAACAGTAACCATTTCTCAATTTAGTCTTCGCCCTTCGGTCTTTGTCTTTGGTCTTCAACCTTCGACCTTCATCTTTGTTCTTCGACCTTCGACCTTCGTCTTTGGTCTTCGACCTTCGACCTTCGTCTTTGATCTTTGAATTTTGACCTTCGTCTTTGGTCTTCGTCTTTCTTCTCTGGTCTTCGACCTTCGACCTTTGTCTCTGGTCTTCGACCTTCGTCTCTGGTCTTCGCCCTTCGACTCTGGTCTTCGCCCTTCGACCTTCGTCTCTGCTCTTCGACTTTCGTCTCTGGTCTTCGCTCTTGGTCTCTGGTCTTCGACCTTCGACCTTTGTCTCTGCTTTTTGACTTTCGTCTCTGGTCTTCGCCCTTGGTCTCTGGTCTTCGACTTTCGTCTCTGGTCTTTGCCCTTGGTCTCTGGTCTTCGACTTTATGGTCTTTATTTACTCAAGACGTCTTTTCATCTTCTTGATTCAATTTCTTCACCTAATTGCATCAATAGCAATTAAAGATTACCTACTAACAACAACAACACTAAACAAACTTGTTAGTAGTAATAATGTTTTGTATCATTAAAATCACATATGGAACCTTGGTTTCAACAAAATCCCAACCAATCAATCACTCAACAGCCCCAAAGGGCAAAAACCTGTCGTCTTCAACCTTTTTATTTTCTGCTTTCAAGCTTTCTGTAATTACTGCTCACGATTAATAAAGTTTCATATTTTCTATAGCTTTTATTTTATTTCCCTAGTTACCATTTCCATAAACACTGTTGAGAGTCCAAATGTACTGTGGTAAGGAAATTTGGGTATCCACAATCGATTGATTAGAAGTCAGAATAGCGTAATCCATAGGCTCGTGCACTTCATCTGCACGTGGCATGCCCGCAAATTATCATTCTACCCTTGGGCCAAAATTAGAACCAACAATAATTTTGGCACGCCCAATGGCACATACTCTCATGGCACCAAAAACAAGAAATTCTAGAAAAGATGTTATTGCTGGTTCTCAAGAGCCATAGGATGACACTGCAACAACAATGCAAAAAGGACTCGTTCCACAGCTTGTGGAGCAAATTGAGCGTGGGTTGGCTTTTCCACAACCAGTTCACCAAGACAACATTCCAGAGCCTGAAATTTCAATGGTTCCTGCTGTTGGAAATCAAGGTAATGTTTCTCAACCTGTTGATTTCGTCATTACTCTTAATAATCTACAAACATTATGTGACGAAATGAACAAACAAACTAAATTAATGCTTGAGACATGGACTAGAAATAAAGAAGTACTTCATCAAGCATTTAGGAGCATGTTCACTCCACCACAAAAGCCCTAGACAAGCTACAGTCCATAGGCCTACTAGGCATCCCTCAGAAGAACTCGGGGGGCAATATTTTACTTAACAAGATACTGGTGATTCTCATCGCCCTGAAGAACGCTATTTGCCTCCTCACATGAGGGAGGAACCAAGGACTGTGCCTACTGGCCATCCAGGACAAGTTTTATCATAACAATGGAGTCTATTGTTGCAACAAGTTGGGATGATGTGGAATTAAATGGTAGGGAGTGTACCTATTTCCTATACATGTGCTGCTGCGACAGTGACACTACCTATTAGTTTTCAATCCAAACTTGTAGAAAAGGATGTCATTGAAATCCAAGTTTCTAATACTCGGGGGAAACTTTCCCTAGGGAGGAAGATTTCTACAGTAGGGTGACAGTTCAAGAACCTAATCCTCACCAGCCAAAGAAGGTGATTTTCAAAAAACCTTCAACTCAGATGACTTAGCATATAAAGCCACTGTATGTTAATGCACATGTCAATGGGAAACCAATCACTAGGGTTCTAATAGACAATGGATCAACAGTAAACATAATGCCGCTCATAATGCTATATGTCCTAGGAAAAATTGAAGAGGATATGATTTCTACAGAAGTGGCATCATCAGTTTTCAATGGGGAGCTCACCTATGGAGTTAAGGTAATTTATGAAGAGGAGACTGTGAAAGATGAGGATGTGATACATATGCAGGACCTAGAGAAGGCACCTCCTAAATTCGAAGATCTACAGCTAGAGGTGCATGATCTTATGAAAGATGAACCACATAGAAGGTACATCAATTGGAAGTACCTAAAGAATTATTTTCCCACTATGTGGGAAATGATAGAACAGAACTAGAAACAAATGTAACCTAGGTCCATAGTACTTAAAAGTGATTTTCTATAGGGACTTGGGGATGATGTAAAGCCAATCACATGGCTATGCTACTGTTCTACTGTAAGTTGGCTCCCTAGCCACTTTGTACATAAATAAAGAAGTAGGCATGTTGGCCACCTTTTCTAATTCCTAGTTTTTTATTTATGTATTTTTCTTACTTTATGTTTTCTAAGTTTTTTTCCTAGTTTTCAATAGTCTAATAAAATTTATGCAGTATACCAGTACACTAGCAACACAAATGGCTTCAGGCCATACTAAGTGATCAATATCAATAGCAAGCAAGCATTAGGTCTCTGTGGTCGATTATGCAAATGTTATGGTTGCATGAATGGAGAAAGATGGTTGTAGTGAGTCTATGTAAATGAGTCTGTGGAAATCAAAAGAAGCTAAGGAAAATTAATTTTGTCAATGGAAAAATTAATTTTGCCTGTGGAATTGATACACTAGCGAGTCTGTGGAGATTTTGTTTCTGTTATACTCTTTGGAATTTTCTCCAAGACCATGGAATTTTGGATCTCACTGTGAAAGTAAGACATTAGAGGCATTGATACATTTTTCCATTCAAGTTTAATTTTCAATCAAACTGTATGCAGGAGGCATTGTTTGCACCATAATTTTTTAATGGGCTAGATCCATTAAAAGGGCCCATTAATGAATCAAACCCAAAAAAGCAATAGAGCCCATATATGCCTATAGATCAAATCAGCAGTTAAGAGATGATCAATATTTCAGAATTATAAAGAATGTCCTTAGCAGTTGCCGGAGGTTACAAACAATTGAACTATTGTAGGGAAATGAAGCAACATTTATTGAACTACATTAGTAGTTGAGTAATTATTTCCTTAGGGAGCAATTATAGCCTATGTATGCCTATAGATCAAATTCAGCAGTTAAGAGATGATCAGTATTCCATAGAGCTATGGAGAATTCTAGAGAACGTCTTTAGCAGTTACTGAAGGTCATCAACAGTTGAGCAATCCTAGAGAAATGGATCAACAGTTATTGAATTGTAGCACTAGTGGAGCGGTTATCTCTCTAGAGAGTATTTAAACAAAGTGTAACCTACTGTACAAACCCAATCAATCAATCACTCAACAGCTCCAAAGGGCAAAAACCTGTTGTCTTTAACCTTTTTGTTTTCTGCTTTCTGTAATTACTGCTCACGATTAATAAAGTTTCATATTTTTCATAGCTGTTATTTTATTTCTCTAGTTACCATTTTCATAAACGCTATTGAGAGTCCAAACGTACTGTGGTAAGGAAATTTTAGTATCCACAGTCGATTGATTAGAAGTCAGAACAGTGCAATCCACAGGCTCATGCACCTTCATCCGTACGTGGCACGCTCGCAAATTACTATTCTACCCCTAGGCCAAAATTATAACCAACAATTTTATTTATTTTGATATATTTGTAGAATAAATAGGATCAAAACCAAATCAGCTTGTTGTGCCAATCGAGGTTTAATAGGCCTATAAACTTCACCAACCGAGGTTAAGTCAGCGAGATTTCCCGCTTGGCCTCTAGAAGTTTCTCGCAGGTGCGTTGGGCCTGCTGGTCTATGTGCTGGCACGCTTGGCAACGAGAAATTTTGCCCAACCGAGGTTATCCTGCCTACTTTCCTCGCCAATCAGCCTGCCAGTTTGCCAAGCCTATGCTTCTTGGTGGATTTTCATACGCCCAGCCTATGACCAGTTTGCTAAGTAATCGGTGTAGTTAGGAACTCCTTTTTTTCGAATCACATGATCCGCAAGGTGTGAGGCCTCGCCCGAGCACCGGTCCGATCCGCTAAAGGAATCGAAGTGCTCATTTGGGTTTGAACTCACGATGGAACTCTCGGGTTCAGATTGATTGATTTTGAAAATTTGATTTAGAGTCGCCACCTTACTTTATTTTTATTTTGGAAAAATATAAGGTAAAAACCCATTAATGACTCCAATTATTTATCCCAAAGGAAAAGATCACTAGCCTCGATTACCAAAGAGGATTCTGGGACTAGGTTTTTGGTTTATTTTAAAGATAAAGATTAGTTTGGCAATTTTAATACTAAATAGCTTAAAATTAATTTCATGAAACAAGTATAATGCATGAACAATTAAGATATGCATGATTATTCATTCATTCCAAATATAAAGTACAAAATAAATGTAATAAACAAATAATAAATTACAATGAAACCGAATCAGGGGATACTTCCTCTAGCCCTTATGGGATTCTAGGAAAGTCACACATTCCCCAAAACTAAATTACAAATAAAATTAATATAACAAAATTAAAGAAATTAAATCAAAGTGAAGAAGGTGATGAGGGGAGAAGTTGGTTGATTTTAATTGGATTCGATGCTTGGACCAAGCATGCGTGCGTATCCCTTTAAATGGGAATCAGAACCCACGCAGTTCTTCCTTCTCGCAAAGGGGTTAGTTTAGTCTTAGCCTTTTATCATGTTCAATTGATTGAATTAAAGATGGTTGATTGATTGATTAATTAATTTTAATTAATTTACCAAGTTGAGTTAATTAGATCAGATTTTAATTAACTATCCTAAGTAAATCAATTAGAAAGTGATGAAGTAGATGAGCAAGAACTAGGCAAGGAGCCCAAAGGAGAAGAAAAGAATCCCAAAGAGGGAGAAATATAGTAATAATAAAAGAAAATAAAGAAATAAAGAAAAATGGAAGGAAGAAAGAGATTGAGACTTACCTTATACCTACGAAGCTTGGGGACGAACGGATGGAGCTGCTTCCCGGATCTTAATTTCACCTTCTCTCATCTAGAGGTGGAACTCAGACCTCAAACAAAAGACTTACACACGCTTTGCAAAGCAAGGAGCAAAGAGCAAAGCGACTAAAAAGAAAAGAACAAACTTTAGAACTAGAGGGCTCGTTCCTTCTTTATAGAGCAAGCTAAAAGTAGCTTTTGAGGCTTGCTTTGAGATCACTGGTTGATCAAGCAAGTCCAAGTGTGTTTCAAACTGTCTTGAGAGGTCTGAATATATAGTAGGAGGGATGGGGGATTGTTTTCCCATTTTTCTGATGTGGGAATCGGATTCCAGATTTGCTACCGCACAGGGACCCTGCGGTACCGCATGAGGTCCTTGCGGCAGCAATTTGATGCAGCAAACTTGGCCTGCGGCACCACAGGAGCAGCCTACGGCAACCCAGGTGTGCTCTGCTGTACCTCAGGTGCATCCTGCGAGACCTGCAGGCCCAATTCTTGTTTTCGGGCCCGCTTTCTTCTGTTCTTCTTCCGTTTCACCACCGCACTTCCGCCAATGGTTAGTCAGGTTCAACCATATACTGAGGTGTAAAATTAAGGGTTCACAAGAATCATAAAATATTATCACATCATCATTTCCAAGAAGGAGTCAAAGATATTGATATTGATATAAGGAAGATTATTGATATAATTAAAACATTGTTTAAAAGTAATTTACTTAAAATATAATTTTATCTGAAAAAGTAATTGATAATTTAAAAACTTTTAAAAGAACTGTATATATAACTATAAATCTTTATTTATTTCTTAAAATCCTTTTTCTTAAAATTTTCTTTAGTAACTTACATAAATTTAACTTCTTGAATATTATAATTCACAATTAACGGTCATAAGATATCGTTATATAAAATCAACTTAAAATCCTTTATAAAAATATCTCATTTCAACACTCAATTAATACTATAAATTCATATAAAATTATTCTCAATAAATTCATAACAATTGTAAAATCATCAATTTAATTCTGAGAATATAAGCATAATTCACATATACTCCCCGACAATAAACAGTATGAAAATCAAGCATCAAAATGAAAAGCGAAGGTTTCGGGCTTATCAACTCGTCACATGATCATACGAGGTTCATAAAACATGTCAGGAAGTCGAAACAAAGCTACTGGAGTTGAGGAATACGCGCCGCCACTGACGGTGGTCCTAGAAGTCTAAACTCATACCATTTAACTCATCTTGTCACCCAGAGCTTGAAAATACATGCCACTTGCCATCACTCACCATGGATTGCCGGAATTGAAGTCCAGATCATTGGTGGCCGTTTTGCTTCACTGCTTGAATTTTTCACCATCAACCACTCATATTGGTCGGGGTTGGTGACAAATGGAAGCTCATGGAGAGAGCTTTCCAACGAGACCAAGACTCACTAAAACGGTCGCCAGAATCCACCAATATCGAGATTGGAAGGTTCACGGTGCCGGAATCTTTGGCCTGCACGTCTGCCATCCTCCAGTGATGGTTCTCGATGAGATTGCTGATGTTGGCTTGCCAGAAGGTGAGCTTCTCGGTGGTGGTGGTGGTGATGCAGCTCACCGCCAACTAGAGGTGGGGTTATCGGCATCAGTAGTCTTCTCTCTCTCTCTTCCATTTCTACCCTTCTCCAAAAACACAGACAACCTCTGATTGGCTATCCTTAAGCCAATTAGAGTTGTCCACAAATATATATATATATATATATATATATATATATATAATACTAAGAGTTAAAATAACAAGAAACCAAAATTGGTCTGATTGTTAAAAACATTTTTAAAAAAGTTGAGGTCATGGGTTCAAATCGAGTTTAACACATTTTGTTATAAATTTATTTTCAAAACAAAATATCTATATTTATAATATTTTCAAAAATTTTAATATCCAATTCTTAATTAAATATATTATAATAAACCAAACTTCAAATAACTAATTTCATAAAATATTTTCATTACCTTAAATATAAATATATCATTTTAAATAACAATATGAATATATAAATAAATATATTTTTTTATAAAAAAATGAAAATTTAAAATTTATAAAAATTCAAGTTATTACATTTTTCCCCCTTAAGAAAATTCATCCTTGAATTTTCAAACTAAAACAAGCACTTCACATCTAAATCAAACTCACCACTATGCTTCTTCTGCACACTCTGACATACAACCTTAAATACTTACTCATTCACAATCATCTTGCTCTTAAACATAACAATCTATCATTGACCAACAAAACAAACACTTAATGCTCTGCAATACCAAGTGCACCTATCAATGTATTTCCATATATATTCCATAATTTCAGTACTCTCTCATATTAATATCCAAACTAAACTCATAATATTGCTGCTCACTGATACTAAGAGTCATATTTGGTTATAACTTCTATAGATGTCCCAAGACACAAAAAACCATAAAAAATCCATTAAGTAAATTGTATAATCATTCATCAACTTAAATAATAATCTGGCTACCTCAAGTAGCATAATAAATCTCATTTCTGAATCTCACATTCTAAAGACTATATTTTGTAAATCCTCATTTTAGCTGTCACTCCAAATATCTCATCCATAATCAATAATTACTTAGTACTAAATCCTCAAAATTTCACAATCTAAAATCCCTATCTCTAATCAACTAGCTCTTTTTTTAAATTCATTTATAACTGATATAAACCTCTAATATATATTTATCCTCTTAAATCCACATTAGAAGCCCTCCTAAAAACATGATTACATTTTTCAGATATCATCTATACAATCTTCTCATATTCATTTTTAAAATTCTATCAACTCATAAGCTCTATGTGCTAGCTCCAACACTTAACAAAGCTACTAAAGGATCTATATGGTTCCACAAATTATCTCATAGCACTTTGATTTTCAAACCTAATCCTTACTTAGAGGAGGTTAACTAGTTGATTAGGCCACTACCCTACAATCCAAGTAGGGTTACATATGAAAATGGCACAAGCCAAGCCTACTAGAAAATCAAAACTAGTACCACTAGGTTAACTGTGTGGTACTCATACTCACATCTCATCTACTAAGGACATCTCTCACACAATACTAGCGCTAAAACTGAACCAATCATCTTATCTCTAAAACTACTAGGTAGAAACAAGGAACTACTCATGGTGCATTAACTCACACATCCCAAAGAACACACGATATCAGAATACTTGATTCTCTGGCATAAGTTGCATACTTGTGTTACTAAACTGAGGTGAAAACTTGTGTTTGACTGATATGAACTTTGAGACTAAGTCTGTCATCTTCTTTATGATCCTTCCTCTTATGAATGTACTTACCTTTCTTAATACTCTTTTTATACTCTTAGCATCCAAAAGATTCTTCATTGATGGAAAGGTACCACTAACATCATCTATCCTCTGATTACCAACCATTAGTCTGAAAAAGTCATTAAGTCTGCCATACCCACAAAAGTATACAGTTCATACACATAAACATAAATAGCAACAATAACTAATCATAACATATGGATAACGCTGAATTGGAAGCAAGAAAAACTCAACAAGATGAAAGGGAATCCTATACTCCGCATGTTATAAGAACTTAGACCATCTAGGACTTCCTTAACTCTAGACATACTAAAGGTCACAGGACCTTTGCTCTAATACCATCATTGTCACGATTCAATCCTAAGGGTACGTGATCAGCACTAGAAAATAGAAAATCATAAAGCTTCTAGAACCCGTAGTAAGCCTGATTAATCACTAAACAATAAAACTGCAATATGACAACTGTAACAATCACAAAACAAGGGCTATGAGCCCACCTGTTTAGCAGAACCTGTGCAAAATATCAAATCAAAGCCACTCAGGGCTAAAAACATCAATCATCTCAAGATCATCATCATCATCAGGTTCCTGTTTAACAAAACATCACAAAAACCATAATGAGGAAGCTCAGCTATCCTCTAAACTCATCATTCAAATACAAAATCCTACAATTGACCATACTATACATAAATACAGATAAAAAAAACTTAATGTACAGTTCTAGAATTTATAATACAAAACAATATGAAAATAATTATGTAACCGAAAAATAATATGATAAAATAACTTCACTGCCGGAGGATGAATGGCAGGAACAACTCAATTAAAATTACTTCTCAAACTCAACCTGCAACTTGGAAAAATAGGGAGACAGGGGTGAGCACCTCAACTCAGTGAATGATACTAACCAATATACAAACTTGGTGTCCTACAATCATTCTATATAAAGAAGTACTCATGCATCATGTCAAACAGACAATCAATCACATAATCATCCAAGGTGGGAATTAGTCGATAGGAACCACACTAAATCTTAATATGGGGAGTCGACTCCCTTGGCTCTCTTATTTCCAAACATAGGGCCATAGTGAGACCAGTTCAAACTCGGCCAAACATCATCATAATTATATCTCAATTGTCATAACATACTCATAATCATAATAAGAACCTTATGTGGCTCTACATCATTCTAATCTCATCCAAACATCCACAATAATATGTAACATTATCTTAATGCAACATTCACATTCGAATGTTAGGATGTCTTTATGCATTCATAGTGTATAATTATATACATATTAGACACATAGTAAATGCAATGCATGATAAGCAGGTAAAACATATTAGAAAGTATCACTCACAAACTTGACAGATCTAACTAGCTCTCCTCGGAGTGCCTGTTTTCTGGTGGCTAGGAAGACGTCTGAAATGCCTAAACTAGATTACAATTAAGGAATATTGTGAGGCCTCGCCCGAACGCCCCTCCACTCCCTCGGGAAAAATAAATGTGCCTTAAGGAAAGGCTGAACGATTATTAAGGGAGTTAAGGTACGAGTTTCGGTGCTCACGATTGGAAGCGGATATCGCCTCTGAAAATTTGATTTGATTTTTGAAAGAGATTCGGGAGTCGTCGCCCTAATTTATTTTTAATAGAAAAATTAAGGAAAAAACTTAATTTGACTCCAATTCATTAATCTTTGATTAATTTATCTAAGGATAAAGTCACTAATCCTCGAATCAGGTTGAACTCGGGGACTAGTTTTTTAGTTTAAAATAATCTCAATTTGGCTCTTTAGTTTAATTTGACTTTTAAAAATTAATTTCATGAATGACAAGTATCCATGACAATTTATAATGTATGAGCATGACATAATTATGAGATATATGAAAAAATAAAGAGCAGATATTTGAACATCCACAAGTAAATGAGAGTATTTCCTCTAGCCCTTATGGATACTAGAGAAGTCACAAAATTGCTCATTTACTCCAAAAGTAGTTAACTAATTGCTTTAATTGAAATTTTACAAGAAGAATATAAATTGACATTTGCATGGAAAATAAAAGGGGAAAGGGGTTGATTGGGATTTGGATTTGAAACTTGGATTTAAATTCCAAACTTGCCTACGTACCCCATTGAATGGGGATCAAAACCCACGTAGTTCATTTCACGGTGAGGTGGAGGGGTTTAAAGATCGGTCAGATTTGATTAGTTTGATTTGGTTTGGGGTTTGAGTGAGGGTAAGAGATTATACATTCTTTGTGGGTTTATGTGGTGGGAGAGTGGTTTTGCTGGATCGGAGTTTCGTTTCGTAAAACGAGATTGGTTTTAAAAAAAAAAGGATTTGATTTGACGATTTGCTTAATTACCCAATTTTTAATTAATTAAAAGGATTAATTAATTAAAGTGATTAATTAAAATGATTAATTAATAAAATTGAGTGAAAACTAATTAAAAAATTAATTAATTAATTAAAATTAATTTTTAATTAATTAACTAATTGAGATTAAAACTTATTGAAAAATTAATTAATTGATTAAATTGATTTTTAATTAATTAACTAATTGGGATTACTCAAAATGAGTGAGAAAATTAATTAGAGAGAGAAGGAGAAGCAAATGGATAGCAATCAACAAGTGCTTGAGGTGTGTTTTGAAATGGTGAGGGAGAGGGGTATTTATAGGAGCAGATGTGGGGTGAAAAAGACCAAAAAGGGTCTAAAAAGTGGAAAAAGGGAGGGGTAAAAGGGTATTTCA
>CATKHJ010320843.1:0-15472 GCA_949750685.1 Vernicia montana
ATGAGTTGAGTATGGATTTCCTTGACCGGTTCAGATATAATTGCCTTGCTGCATCATTCTCGTCCTTTTCCTACTTGGATACGAACTAGATGGCTCTTTATTTGACTTTAGTCAATGGGCTTTGTAAATATATTATGATGGGTCTGACCCAACTTACTTTACTACCTAGTTCGGTATATTTTGTCCCTTATCAATCACTAATAATTGGTAGATTAATAAATATGTAATTATATACTTTCCTTTCATTATAAATGTGATTAATAGTATAATTATACAAATATTCTCATAATTTATATCTTAATCTCTTAAAATTTTAATATGAGAGTACCTATATAAATATCTTAAAATTTATATCTTATTTACGGAAATGTTTAGATATGTTGTGCAAGTTCATTTATTTGCACTACATCATACAGCACTAGAATTACACTTGGATTTTGTTTTATCATACTTGGAATTTGAGGTTCATTACTTGTACCATTTGATGATTATTCTAGTTCTCTCTCATTGTCTTACTAGAAAGTTCATCTTATGAGCAAGACTTTCCTTTTTGACACATTACAATTCAATTGGTTCTAGACGTGTACTCGTAGCTTCTATCATGCACTTGGAGATTTCATTGGCAGGTCTCAGGATAGAGGAGTTTTGTTGCTAAGGTCTTGTTAGAACTCTTGCTTTGATTTTTATGGATTTGGGTGGAAAATAAATCACTAGAGTTGTGTGTTTTTTCTCTTACCAATAATAGGTATTTGAAAAGGACCTTGAAGCTCTATACATAGAGACAAATACTTTCATGTTAGCTTCACACTTATTTTGGGCCTTGTGGGCGCTAATCCAGGTAAGTGACACCCATCTTCTCTACAACTACAAGTCAAGTCCACTAAACCTTACAATTGATCATCAATTTATTTATTTATTTTCACAGGCAAAGATGTCTCCAATTGATTTTGATTATTTTGGCTATTTCTTCTTGCAATATGATGAATATTTAAAGCAGAAGGAAAAGTGTTGTTCATTGGCTCGTTCTTACCTCTCAGGATGCAAGAGTCAGTTATCAGTTATTATGGGACGGTTCAATTCGGTTCTCGGTACAAGTATGCATTCATCACCGGTACCATATCATATTATATCAAACGATTCAATACGGTACGGATATTTTTCCTATTCTCGGGAATTTTTCCTTTCAGTTACTTTTTCAATTCGGGTAACCTGCGAACCGTGAACAACCCTAGTGGCAACCCAAACTTTTAAAACATTGATTTAGTACTTCAATTTCTATTTTTATTTTAATTAACACTTAATAATGTGTATATAAAAAATACATTATAAGATAAGTAAAAATGATAAAAACTTCAATAAAAAAATGATAAAAACATAATATTATATAAAAACAACATTATTATTTATGATGAAAATAACCAAAACTCTAATTTTCAGGTCGAGTTCGAGCTAACCCATATATATATATATATATATATATTCCTCATCATTGATAATCTTCACCACAAACTTGGATCCCAACATATAATGTCTCCACACCCTCAGACAATGTATTATTGCTAACAATTTCTTCTCTTGTAATGTCTAGCACTTTTCCATCTCATTGAGTTTGTGACTTTCAAAAGCAATTGGATGTCTATCCTGCATTAATACTCCTCCTAAAGTCAGAAGCATCAGTTTGCACTTCAAAGGGATTCATTATATCCGAGAGAGCAAGCATTGAATCTGCTATGATGTTGCCTTTACATTTTCAAATGCCTCTTGGCACTCTTAAGTCCATTTCCACCCATGTCCCTTCTCCCATCCTATTAGTTATGTCAAGTTTATACTCTAAGTGAAAGTCAAATTCTACAAGAAATTCTTACCATTGAGTTTGCTTTAAAGAAAACTTTGGATGTGTAAGGAAATAACTGACAACAGTGTTATTTATCTTTACCACAAACTTGGGTTCCAACAGATAATGTGTCCATACCCTCAGACAATGTATTACTACTAATAATTCCTTCTATTGTACTGTGTAGCACTTTTAACCTCACTGAGTTTGTGACTTTCAAAAGCAATTGGATGTCTATCTTACATTAATACTCTTAAGGCAAAGTCAGAAGTCTCAATTTGCACTTCAAAGGGTTTCATCATATCCAGGAGAGTAAGCACTAGATACGTTATAATGTTGCCTTTATGTTTTTCAAATGCCTCTTGGACTCCTGAGTCCATTTCCACCCATGTCCCTTCTTCAACAAATATGTTAGTGGCACCACTCTCTATGAATATCCTTGGATAAGGCGCTTATAGTAGTTAACTAAGCCCAAAAAAGAACACAACCTTCATGATACATGAAGGGACTTGCCAATCTCGAATTGCCTTAATCTTGGCTTCATCCATTCGAATGTGTTCCTGATCAATCACATGACCTAAAAAATGAAGGCAAGTTTGGGAAAAGGCACATTTCTCCTTCTTTAAAAACAATTGATTTTCTCGAAGTTTGTTGAAGTCAAGTTACAAATGTTCTATATGTTCCTCCATAATGGAACTATACACCACAACATTATCAAGATATACCACCATAAACTTGTCCAATAATCATGAAAGACTTGGTTCATTGAAGTACCAAATGTAGCAGGAGCATTGGCTAGACCAACATACCAAGAAATTCAAAAGCACCATACCGAGTTACGCAAGTGGTCTTCGATTCATCTCCCTCTGCAATGTGAACTTGATGATACCTTGATCGAAGATTAATTTTGGTTTAATATTTAGCTTGTCCTAAATGATCAAAGAGGTCTGTAATTAAAGGTATCAAATATTTGTTTCATACCATTACCTTATTGAGAGCTCGATAATCAACACATAAGCATAAACTACCATATTGTTTCTTCTGAAATAACACTTGGTTACTGAAAGGGGCTTTTAAGGACATGATAAAATCCGCTTCAAGAAGCTCATTCAATTGTTTCCTCAATTCTGTTAATTCTGATGGGGCCATTCTGTAAGGAGCCTTTGATGGAGGTTTCAACCTTAGTATCAATTCAATTTCATGGCCTATCTCCCTCCTTAGAGGTAGGATTTTAGGCAATTGGTCTGGCATCACATCTTGATACTATTTCATCACATTTTCTATTTGCTCTAGATATTTTAAAACTTGTTCCTATTCCTTTAGAAGAGGACTTATTTAGTTTCTCTATGAATAAAAAAATCATTAACTTTTGCACCATCGAATAAAAATAAAATTAGGTAAATGAAACAAAAAAATTTTGGTGAGTTTTCTAATGTGGTCACTAAATTTTAATTTGTTGTTCAATCAAAGATCACTAGAGATATTCATGCCAAAACATACTGGAAAAGCTAACGTGGCATGATACGTCATTGGACTCAACTGACTAAACATGCCACATAGGACTATATATTGACTGAAGGCACTGTGAACTATAATAGTGGCCTAACAATTGAGGAAGAAATTTTTCTAGGCATAGTTGAAATTGTTGGCCAAAAGGAAACATGAATGAAAAGCACCTGCTGCTTCTACTGTGTTATGTGTGTAATTTTTATTGTGGGTTTGCTAGTTGGGGTTAGTATAAAAAATTAAGGGTTTAGGTCTACGCATAAGTAGGTCAGGGGATATGAAATTGAAATGGTTAAAATTTTTATTGTATGTTTAGGTATGATAGTAAGGTTTGATGTGTTTGATGCTTTTGTGGGTATGGTATTTCATAGTTGAATTTTGAAGAGCCATGCTTATATGCTCTAAATTTGTATCCCATGTACTTTTATTGATATAAAAAATGAAGTTTCTTTATTCCATATCTACTATATGCTTATGCAGTTGTACTTTTTCTTCTGAGTTCTTTGTTGGTTTAGTCTTGTTTTAGTGTTAAATTGATTGATATTTTAGCAGCTTGGAGTTTTGGCCTATATATGTAATTGAACATATAAATACATAGGTTTTTGGGGCATTTATAAATTGAGAAAGTATATATTATATAAAATATAAATAAATACCAAATTATAAAAATATAATTGCAATAATAAACAATTTTGGATTCCCTTACAATTTGTCTGCCATTTCACAAAAGTTCATAGTGTTATCTAACTGACATGTGAATAAAGTCTCCACATTTCATATTCCCAACACTAAGGTTGTATGTAAAGCAAAAAATATACAGTATGATATTGCAATTCATACTGATTGACTATGTGAACCCCATCATTCAAACCCCAAAAAAATCGAAGCATCCCTATTTGCTAATATCCACAGCAAAACCCCTAAAATTGAACATGTTCTAAACATACATGTATTGATTTGCTTTACACACACAAAATCAAGAGATGTAGTCCTCAATTCCTTCTCTTTTTGTAATTCTTAAGGCTATGAATGCCTAAGGATAAGCCTGCACCTTCACCATTATGCAATTTTTGTTGTTTCCTTGGCCTAACTTGGGCTGGAAATTCTAGAATTGCAACCGCCATCACAATGGAGGGTGTTTTCACTTGTTGAGTATCTTTCTTGGTTGTTTCTGATGTAGAAGGATACTTGAACATTGTCTTTAGTCCTATGGAAGATGAAGGCTGCTTGAACATTATCTTTGGTCCTTTGGAACATGAAGAACACTTGAACATTGTCTTTGGTCCTTTGGTAGCTGAAATTGCATATCTTTGCATATTCCTGGTAATAGGTCAAGTACTGTCTCTTTTCCATAATAGAGCTGTCCAAAGCTCACAGGTTTGGGAACATTACCCTTTACTTGCATATTCTTCTTAGCACTCAGAAGATTTTGTAATAGATCACATAATTTAGTTTTGTAGTTACCAAAGATTTAGTGTTAAATTTAGAATCTTAATTTAATCTTCATACATTACCTCTTCAATTATAACTGGATTATCATCATCATCACTGCCTTCATGATTTCCAGACAAACCAAAAAATCACCTTTAACTATTGCTGCTATTAGTCTATTTATATCAATTTCATCTTGTGTCAATTGTGTTGGATTCAATACCTAGCATAACCAAACAATATCATCCACATATGATTCAAATCTCATAAGGCAGCTTTTAAAAAACAAGATTAAACATACAAAGAAGATCAATGTGTTCACTTTGAAATGTAGGAGTTACAATAAGTTCTATTAGAATTATCATAAGTCCCAATTTCTCATAGACACACACACTCACTATATATAATTATATGAGATAAATCTAATTAAAAGTAAGGGATCAAAAAGGTCTATGGGTTATGATTTACCTGTGAAACTGGTGGTTGTGAAAGCATTATGTCATTGACTTGCACATTATAATTTACATCTCTATGTGTTCCCTACATTAGCATATGAAGTGAATGTACTAAAAATAAATGAACTATGAAATTGTATGAATTAGCTATATATTACAATTTCCAGTAAAAATTATATAACTGTTTTTTTTAACCACTGAAATTGATGGCAATTCTTGTGTCAGCTGAACATCCTGCTTGCTTTGATTGGGCTCTTGACTGATCCTTTGATTGCCACCATTGACTTCGAAAATATTGTCAGTTTCAACCCTACTTGATCCCTAAAACATATAAATGCAAAAAGTAAGATTTTAGACCAATGCATTAAACAAAATGTCACAAAAATAAAAAAGATAATTTCTTTTTGATTGCATAGGAAATACTCACATCAGGAAACCATTGTACATACATGGTCTCTCATTTGACCTAGGTGTAGCTTGAACATTAACAGTCCTTGGTGTTGATTTTCTTGTATTCTTGGACTTTTTAACCTGCAATATTAACAACATATCAAGTTCCAACAACATATATAAAACATAATATATTGATCATCTTAACAATGTATACTTACTAGTGGTCTTGGTCTTGAATTTGATTGAGCATTGACACTGGTTGTCTGTTCTTGATCTCCTGGTTGCTTCTTATGATATCTCCTATTGTGCCTTTTTTACTCCACACAAAGTATAAGTCATAATTGAGCCTTTCCTAGATACTCCACCTGTATTTTTGTAATACCCCAGGTATTTATTTATTTGTGAAGAACTTTTGAGGATGAGTGAGATGATATAATTATGAGGATTTAGACGAAGAGGAGATTAGGAAATTTCTAGTTATACTTTTATGCAAGTTTTGGGAAAAGGAAACGAGGATGAGAGAATTTCTATATTAGCGAGCAAATGATACCGAGGATGGGGATTAGAGATGAAGTGAAAGTTGGAGCTTTGATGGTCAGGATGAGATTAGTGAGAATGAGCCATAGAGACGAGGCTAGATCTTAGAAATGGGGTAAGACATTACGAGGGTAGCGACGTGAGGCCATATTAGAGATGATAGAAATGATGAGAGACATGACATGAATAGGAATATGTATAAGTTTAATTAGATAGATGGATTCGATGTGGAAGAAGATGAGTAAAAGACTAGATATTAATGAACGAACAAATGGGTTCAATTTAGCGAGATGAGCAAAGTGATTGTGAGAGTTTAGAGTAGACGAGGCTGAGAATGTCCATAAAATTATGGGAATTGGATAAGTCTAAGCTGAGTAGAATGAGGACTAGTAGTGGACTCGATGATAGGCCTTAGATATTAGTAAATGTTTACGAAGTGAACTAGTGGGTTCGTACTTATATAGTGTAAGTTGATAGTGAAGTTAGATATTTTATGTTGTATCAATTAATATGTGATAGGGTGGAAAGTTATCTACCACTTACTGTATTTCAGACAATTAATGACAGTTTTCCTTTCTAAGAAAAAATTTCCTTTCCAATAAAGTTTTCCTTTCCAATGTGAATTATCTTTTCCATAAATGATTGTTGACCAGCTTTATGTCATTTCATAACGTATATCATTATTATTTCTTTTTATATATATATAAGACCTTAAGATTATTCAATTACTATTTTGAATTGTTACATTCTCTTTCTAAAAACTTAAGTACTAGGTTTTTCTCTGAAATCCAATAGAATCTAAATCTAAATTCTAAATTCTTTCACTAAGCCTATTTCTTCAAAAAGAGATAGCCAATCTTCATATGAAACCCAAAACCTAAATGGTAGATGATTCTTTTAGTTTTTTTAGAAGAGCTCCAGGTAGATCTAGATGATAGGTTTGTGGCTTTGGTGAGCCCAAGGACGATGGATGCTAATCTAAGGAATGATCAGAAAATTATTAAGATGGATCCTAGTGGATTAGTTGATGGAGATTCTTTTGAGAAGTTAGCCCTTTAGCTGAAGGGTGGAAATTTTGTGAGGTAAAGTTATGAAATGTATAGTTATGAAATGCATGAATTTATGATGAAAATGGTTTTTTTTTTTTTTTTTTTTTTTTTTTTTTTTTTTTTTTTTCATTGAATTCCATTCCTTTACTTATCTAATATGATCTTATTACTTTCATTGGTATTGTTACCATCACTTTCGGTGGGTAACTCAATATTGTATTTTCTTTGTAAGTTTAATGTAAAAGTGAAATCAGCGAAGCCATTTGGGCTTACCTTATGTTTGAAATAAAAAGTCTTTCTTAAAGATATTGTTTGTCCTTTGACTTTCATACTGACAAAAAGCTCAACTAATGAGGGAAATCATTAGACCATGTGCACAGGTGACTTGACTGACCGAGTCTATAAATTAAGTCAGATGTATTATCATAAGTATGCGAAGGTGTTTCTAGGGTAAATTAGCAGCCCTTGACAGTGACAAAGAGCACATGAGTTCACTCATGAGCGCCTTCGATAGTTATGTTTATACCGCAATGGTATTATGATGCTACTGATTGCTGAGACTTATGGGTTAGTGGTTCGTCTCACCACTAGATCTCTGATAGTTAATGATGTGAGGCTCGCGGTACTGTGGTTATGTTTAACCCGAGCTCACCAATGTATGTTTCTATCAGAATGTATGTATGTTTTATGTTTCTATTAGAATGTATGTATGTTTTTCCTTCCATTGCTTATTCGTCTTCGGAACTTACGAATATTTATTGTATCCTACTGTAATAAATTCATGTTATGCCCTTGATGCTTAAATCTCTTTGATTTGTATGATTATTTCTGTTATCAAACTCATATATATAAGTTTATGTATTTATTCATAAATTGCCATTTTTGTGAAATCCTGTACTCTCATGTATTTCTATAATTTTACTGAGTTGACGGCTCACCATATCGTTCGTGGATTTCAAGCTTAACTTAGAAGATTTCAAGTATGATCTTGCAGAAATTAGAAGATGAAGGTTTATAATTCTTTGCTTATCCTTAGCAATATAGGCTCTAGCTATTTATGATGAGGATGGTATTCGAGCTAGAGTTAGAAGAATTGAGAGTAAAAGATTTAAGTTTTAATTGTAATCCTTGTAAGGTTATGATTTTCATTGACGTGTCTTAGAAAGCTTCGTAAATTATTAAAGGATCTATGTATTGAATCAATTTAATGAATAAAATGAGAAGATTATATTTGTTTTCCATATATTAAGTATGACAAATGGTTATAAGTTGGCCCACTATTGGACTAGTGTCACATCCTGCCTTTTGAGATGCGACGATCCTAGTGTAAAGGGAGACGTAAGGTCACCTAAACTCGTAGAACCCTTTAATACACTATGCTCACTAACACATGACAATTACGTTCCCAAAATCATAGCCAAAACTCATAAATGATCCTATCAGGTATACTGTCCATTTTACATGCATAATTAGAAATTAATTATACGTGATCCGATAATTGATTTTAGTCTTTATATCACATGATTAGTTAATATCTCATCATTCATAGTCGTCATAATAAGAGATTACAACCCATAATAATATTCAGCAATCTTCCGAATAAACAGTACTATGATAATGACCCCTGGAGCTCTACTAAAAGTACGCATAATTACAGGTCAACAAAATGGACAATCCACAAAGTGGCAGAGTAATCTCCCAATCAATGGAAGGTAGCTTGAGAGTGTTACCTTGCACGTACCTCTAAGTCTCCTGAAAAATACAAACAACTACGGGGTGAAATAAATCTCAGTGAGAACACAATATACTAACATGATATGTTAGCAGATACAAAATAAGATATGAAATAAATAACCTCATGATACAAAGTATTTCATATTTCTTAATTTAGCAGAAACCAATAGATCGGAAGCAGTATGCTTCCCTTATAGTAATTAGAGTAGTGGCCAATGCCTTACTTACTCTTATCACATAATATCATGTAAGACTGATCAGGTCTCACGACTAGGACCTCAAACTTTTCCTAGCTAAAGTCTGGATACGCTCACCCTATCCGCGGATTTTTTACCCTGTGCACAAGTCCGATGTATAACCCCACATCAGTTGGGGATTTCTGCTTTCTCATATTCATATGTATACAACATACATATACGTATCTCATAATAATTAATATTATGGCATGTATGAAAAATAATTATGCCTTAATGATCCAATAAGATTTCAATAGGGGTCTCATACGATAATTGAACAATATGGCATATATGAAGGATATTATGCCTCAAGAGTTCGATAGAATCTCAATGATTATCTCATACGATGATTGAACAATATGGCATATATGAAAGATATTATGCCTCAAGAGTTCGATAGAATCTCAATGATGATCTCATACGAAGATTGAACAATATAGAATAGATGAAAGAAATATGTCTCTATAACCAATTTAGGTTTCAATAAAAATCTCAAGTAACAGTTGAGATATCAATGGTTTCAATATAGGTATGCAATTTAGAAATAGGCCAAAGGCCTTCAATAGGCAATCCTAGCATAGCAAATAGATAGCAATTTGGATATAAATATGCAATAGGAACAATTGCTAGGATTTCAATAAAACTCATATGGTTGTTGTCACAGCCCAACTTCGCAACTGTGATGGTCCTAGGGCATGGGTAGGCATAAGGCCATCGAAAACCCGTAGAACCCTTGACATCTCATATAAATCTCATGGCAATATAACAATTAGATTAACTCATACACATCCCCAAGATTAGAACCTGAATTCGTACACATACATCTATCCTATCATATCACATGCTCATACATACACTTACTCGTAATCTCATAAATTCATAATTCTCATGTACTATAATATATAAACCATCCATGATTGCCATGAAGGACAAAAGAATAACTCTCCTTCTACACACATGGAGCATCTAAAATAAACTTCAATTACAATATAAATAAATGGAGAAATTACATTAGTCCACTTGGTTCTTTAAGAAGAAGGATGCCTGAAGAATCGAATCGATGAACTTCTAATCTCCTGGAAAAATGGAATCAGTAATGAGATAAAACAGTGAGTAAAGAATATACTACCATACTTGTGAGGCTAGATCATTCAAGGCTAGCTCACAAGGATGGTAGGGATCATATCTTGTCAAATGACTTATATTATGGCAATTAGGTTCACATGGTTCAATTGAATCAAATGGTAGTGTAATATAAAGATATATATACACATAGCTCATGAAAGAAATCATAGCTTATAATTAAACACGTCTAGAAATCATTCACATAAAAAATTTTAGGAGTAGAGGTATTTTGTTAGCTTTCTCCCCACATGAAAATAAGAGTAGAGGCTAGGTAGGCATACTCTTCCACATATAAGAGTAGAGGTCTTTATATCAACATACTCTTCCACATGAATACATGAAACTGATCGGGTTTAACGTCTAGGATAATTTACCCTTCCTAGATAGGGGTAAGGATATTATACCCTATCCAATGGGTTACAATGTGCACAATGTTTGATGATTAACCCACATCAGTCGGGGATTTCTATACTATTTAACACATGTCATCTTATGAAAAGAATTTAAAGGCTCACATGTTTCAAATGAAATTCTTAGGGTTCATATAATCACATAACAAATGAGAATTCACCAATTTGAGAAATTGGACTCACATAATTCAAATGGGTTCATATACATATAAATTCTCATGGTAGTTTATCAACAAATAGGCTTTAAGCCTAATGATATCAAATACAAATATAGTAGTATATTTTCTACTCACCTCAATAAAAAAGAATGCTTTATACTTGATGGAAGTCCTCAATCACATCAAATCCTCATGATCTCCAATATGACTCCTAAGAGGAACTATACACATAACACATACAATTAACAATACACATAACTTATGCTCTTAAAATAACCATACACATGTTAGACTCATGATTTCTAACTCTATTCCCCTTCCCAAATATGAAATATAACAATGGAGAAGAAGAAAACAAAAGAAATCCAAAACCCTAACTCACCTCTTTAAAGAATGCTTCAATAATTGATGAAAGGTTGATTGATTGAAACCCTAGATCCTTTGGTTGGAGCAATTAATGAAGTCTTTTAGCATTTAATGAGAGTGGGTGAGTGATTCTTGAGAAAAAATGAGTTTGGAAGCTTTGAAAACTCGAATGAAATGAATTGGAGCTTTGACTTTCTATTTAAAGCTGATTTCCAGATTCTGCCCTCAATGCGAGTCGCAGTCGTGACATGCCCATCGCGGTCCAGATTCCCTTATCGCGGTCGCAACCTGAGTATTGCGGGCATTGCAACTACTGTTCACGTGACCGTTCACATGAATATCGCGGTCGCTACTATTAGGTCGCAGGCGCGATTCCCTTCAGCCAATTTCCCAAAATCAGGCAGAGAGGTTCGCATCCGGCTTCGCGGTCGCAATCCTCTGTTGCGGTCGCGACTTATGCCCTGCAACTCCACTAAGCAATTCAGCCTTTAATTCTCCAAATATTTAACTTGTAACTCATTCATAAATCACTTAACACATACATTCAACTCATAATACTCATGAACACAACTTCATAGCTCATAAACATACTAGATACACATCTAGTAGCTCATTCACATAATAAAACAAAAGTACACATGAACTTGGGGTATTACATTCTCCCCTCCTTATTAAAAATTCATCCCTAAATTTTACAATTACATATAGTTCACTTGCATTACACATGAAACAAATACGGGTACTTGTGCAACATCTCTTGTTCATTTTCCCACGTACACTTCTTTATATTATGGTTTCTCCATTACACTTTCACCATAACTATCTCTTTGTTCCTCAACTTCTTCACTTGTCTATCAATGATTGCAATCGGTACTTCCTCATAGGCCAAATTCTCATCTACCTCAATAGCTTGCGGTTACAACACATGTGATGAATCCAGCACATATTTCCTTAACATAGACATATGAAAGGTGGGATGTACATCACCCAAACTCGGTGGAAGAGCTAGTCTATAGGAGACATTGTCAACCCTTTCCAACACTTCAAATGGTCCCACATACCTTGGTGAGAGCTTTAAGAAACACATGGTCTCCTATTGAAAAGTGGACATCTTTCCTTTTTGGATCCGCATAGCTCTTTTGACTGCTGAAGGCAGTCTTCAATCTCTCTCGAATCATGGGCTCTTTCTCCGAAGTCTCTTTAATCAATTTTGGCCCCTCGATATGCTTGTCTCCAACTTCCATTCAACAAACTGGTGATCTACACTTTCTACCATACAATGCCTCATACGGTGCCATACCTATGGTGGAGTGGTAACTATTGTTATATGTAAACTCTATCAAGGGTAAATACTTATCCCAACTCCCACCAAAGTCTAGCACACACATTTTAAGCATATCCTTTAAAGTCTGTATGGTTCTCTCTGATTGTCCATCGGTCTGTGAATGAAAAGATGTACTGAAGTCCAACTGAGTACCCAAAGCTTCTTGTAACTTATGCCAGAATCTAGATGTGAATTGAGTAGCTCTATCTGAAATGATAGATATTGGTACACCATGAAGGCTCACAATCTTGTTCAGGTACAACTGGGCATACTGAGCTACTGTGTAGGTTGTCTTGAATTCTATGAAATGAGCTGACTTAGTCAATCTGTCAACTATCACCCATATAGAATCATAGCCTCTCAAAGTCCTTGGCAACCCTACCACAAAGTTCATCGTAATATGCTCCCACTTCCACTCGGGTAACTTGATCTCTTGCAATAGACCAAATGGCTTTTGGTGTTCAAACTTGACTTGCTGGCATGTTAAGCATGAAGACACAAACTTAGCCACATCCTTCTTCATACCAGACCACCAATAGCAATCTTTCAAGTCATGATACATCTTGGTGGCGCCTGGATGAACATTGTAAGGTTCTTGATGGATCTCTTTCATGATCTTTTCTCGAAGGTCATTCACATCGAGTACACATATCCTCTTCCCATGCATCAACACCTCATCTCTCAATTCAAACTCTGCTGCTTGACCCGCTAATACTTCTCTTTTCAATTTCACAAGTGAAGAATCCTCATCTTGCGATGCTTTAATGTCATCAGTCAACTTGGATTTCACTTGAAAGTGAGCAATCAGAACTTGAGATTCAGAAATCTCAAATTGCAACCCCTTGTTGAACAACTCTTTCAACTCCTTAATCAAAGGTCTCTTCCCCAATGCAATATGAGCTAAACTCCCCATAGATTTTTTACTCAATGCATCTGCTACCACATTAGCTTTGCCCAGATGATAAAGGATTTTACAATCGTAATCCTTGAATAGTTCTACCCATCTCCTCTGTCTTAGATTCGAATCCTTTTGCTGTAAGATGTATTGGAGACTCTTGTGATCGGTGTATATCTCACACTTCTTACCATACAGATAATATCTCCATATCTTGAGAGCAAAGATAATTGCTTCCATCTCTAGATCATGCGTGGGGTAGTTCATCTCATGCTTCTTCAGTTGCCTCGATGCATATGCAATCACCTTCTCGTTTTGCATAAGAACACATCCAAGTTCCACTTTTGAAGCATCACAATAAATTACAAATCCACCTGATCCTTCTGGTAATGCAAGTACTGGAGCTGTAGTGAGGCAAGTTTTGAGTTTCTGAAAACTCTCTTCACAATCATCATCCCACTGGAACCTCACTTTCTTTCTAGTTAGCTTGGTTAATGGTGAAGCTATCTTGGAGAAATCCTTGACAAATCTCCTATAATAACTTGCCAAACCAAGGAAACTATGAACTTCTATCACACTCGTGGGTCTAGGCCAACTCAACATTGCCTCAATCTTGTTAGGATCCACTTGAATGCCATCCTTGCTAATCATATGTCCTAAGAAATATATGTGATCAAGCTAGAATTCACACTTCGATAGTTTGGCATATTACTGATGCTCCCTCAGAGTCTGCAGCACTATCCTCATGTGGTCCTCATGCTCTTCCTTACTCTTGGAGTAGATAAGGATGTCATCTATGAAGATAATGACAAACTTATCCAAATATGGCTTGAACACTCGATTCATCAAGTCCATAAATGCTGCTGGAGCATTGGTCAACCCAAATGGTAACACTGTGAACTCGTATTGACCATATCTCATCCTAGAGGCAGTCTTACATATATCGTCATTCTTGATTCTAAGCTGATGATAGCTCGATCGAAGATCAATCTTGGAGAAATGACTTGCTCCCTACAACTGATCAAACAAATCATCTATCCTTGGCAAAGGATACCTGTTCTTAATAGTCATTTTGTTTAGCTGCCTATAGTCAATACACAGTCTCATAGAACCATCTTTCTTCTTCACAAAGAAAACTGGCGCACCCCATGGCGAACTACTCGGTCTGATAAACCCCTTATCCAACAAATCTTGCAACTGAACTTTTAATTCCTTCAACTCAATAGGTGCCATTATTTAAGAAGGAATATATATCGGTTGCGTACCAGGAAGAAGTTCAATATTGAATTCAATCTCCCTTTCAGGTGGCAAGCTTGGCAACTCTTCTAAAAACACATCTGGAAACTCACTAACTATTGGCAATTGATGTACCTCATTAGGAGTCTCCCTTGTGTGAGGCCTCGCCCGAGCACCGGTCTGATCCGCTAGAGGGGGATCGAAATGCTCATTCGTGTCTGATCTCACAATGGAACCCTCGGGTTCGGATTGGTTGATTTTGAAAATGCATTTTAGGAGTCGCCACCTTAAGTTTATTTTATTTGGGAAAATTTAAGGGAAAAACCATTTAATGACTCCAATTATTGTCCAATAGAAAAAAGTGCACTAGCCTCGATTACCAAAGAGGATTCGGGGACTAGGTTTTCGGTTTATTTAATTAAAATAAGTTTGGCAAGTTTAATATACAATGACTAAAATGGATTTCATGAACAATTAAATGAATGAACAATTATGAATAAATTAAAATAAAGCAATAAAGGAAATAAGCATTAAAGTAATTAAATAAAGAAAAATAAATATTAACTTTACAAAATAAACCAAAATAGGGGATACTTTCTCTAGCCCTTATGGGATTCTAGGAAAGCAACACATTCCCCAATAATTAATCCAATAACAAAAAGCAATTAAAGAATCCAAATGACAAAAAGAAATGAAATAAATGAAATAAAGCACAAAATTACATAAAGAAAATGAAAGAGGGAGAAAGTCTGTTTTAATTGGATTTGATGCTTTTTCAGACAA
>CATKHJ010320954.1:0-16965 GCA_949750685.1 Vernicia montana
TCAAGCAAAACATATCAAGTCTACTAACTACTACAAAGTCCCACTGAAGGATGGCAAGCATACTACCTTTGTTCCTCTTTCTCAAAAAGAATTGTATGATGATTGAGTGAAGATGCAAAGAAAAAGAGAGGAAGAACTTCAACGACAAAATAGTGATGTTAAGTTTGTAATAAAAGAGAGTGAGAGTGAAAGAGTGGTAGATTTGAGTGTGTCAATAAAGGAGAATGAATTAAAAAGAGAGGAGTGGTTGAGAGTTTCAAAAAGGAAGAAAGTGATGAGTTGAATAAAGAGGAAGAATTCGAACAAAATGAGAGTGTGGGAAAAAAGATAGAGAGTGAGAAAAAGAAAGAATTAGTGAGTGAGGAAGAAAATAAAGAACTTTCAAATGAGAGAAAAGAAATATTGGAAAGTTCAAATGAAAAGATTGAGAGTGAGGAGAGGAAACAAGTTAGCATTATTGAGAAAGAAAAGAGAGTTTTGTCTTCTAACACTAACAAACTTGAATTTTCTTTGTTTAGTTTTGTTTCTCTTTTTCAAGATTATAAAGAAGGTTTGTCATGGATTAAAAGAGATGATACAAGAAATACAATCCCAAACAAGAAGTTTGATGAAATTGGGATAGGAGTTGTGTTGAAGCTTTTGAAGAGAATTGTTTACCTAGCTTTATGATACCAATTCTTATTTTCAAAAGTTGTTTGAATGAAGAAATGGTTGAAGAAGCTCCTCATGAAGATCACTTATTACCTTTGGAGCTTACAAGTAAAGAGTCCTCATTAAAAGAAGAAGAAGTTGTTGTTCATGAAGAAGTTCGAGCAATCAATACTCATCCAGAAATCATGAAGGAAGAAAAAGTTTTGGTTCAATTAGAAGTACAAAGAATTGAAGAAGAAAAATAAATTGAAGAGGAAGATGATTCTGATTTGTTTCCTAACAAAGATTTTGTGTTTCCTAATGATTTCTTTGCTGTTTCTCTAACAAATTTTCAGATCTTTCAAGTACTTCAAATGCTAAAAATCATCAAGGAAGAAAGATGGAAATTTTGTATGCTGTTGATTCTTCTACTTCATCACTTCAAAACTCGAGGTCGAGTTTTCTCTAACAAGGGGAGAATGATACATATAAAGGAAGCTTCAAGTCTCTTGGCGCATGATGCAATTCCATGGAGCTTGATTCGAGGACGAATCATTTCAAGAAAGGGGAAATGATGGGATTCGAAAATGCACAAATCTGTTTAAAGCCCATTCGAATGGTGTTTCAAGCTTGTTCAAGTCTTTTAAATGCAATTAGAATGGTGGATTTGATTTATTTCAGATTCGGATCCATTAGAACTTCTTTTATTAAGTTTATTAAGTGTTTTAGGCTGCCAATGTTATGTATTAAGTCCAAGGTATGTTTAAACTACTTTATTTTCATGTTTTAAGTAGTTTTGGTCCTGTTTTTAATTAGCTAAAGCCCAAGTACGAATTTAGCTTTATTTTAAGTTAGAATAAGTTTAGTTTTGTGGCCAAACACCCTAATTAGGGTTACTTATCATTATAACCTTATAAATATGTCCTTTATTTCAGTTGTAAGGAGATTATTGATTAATGAATTAAAACTTTAGTTTTTCTTAAGAGTGTGTTCTTTTGTTTTTGATTCTTGCTTGAATTAAGGTTTCTACGAGAAAAGCTAATTACTTTGTTAGTATTAATTCCAAGGTTCTCTTTCACGAGTTGGTATTGTGTCGCGGAGATCGCAAGAGCATATTCCAAGGTGCTCTATCACGAGTTGGGATGGATCGCGGACTTGGGGTAAATCTTATTTAGCTTTCCAAGGAGTTTCTTCCAGGCGTAAAGATATTGGGTCTCAAGTTTAATATACTTAGGGTTCGTATCACTTATGTTGCTTCTCAACCTTGATTTCCATATGCAACATATCTTCAAGTTCAACATAATGTTGCAATTCAACAACATTGGCAATGTCATGATTCAGCCCATGTAGAAATCTAGCCATGGTGGCCTCCCTATCTTCATCAATGTTGGCTCGAATTATAGCAACTTCCATCTCTTTGTAGTAATCCTCCACACTCTTGGATCCCTGAGTAAGGCTTTGTAACTTGTTGTGCAAATCCCTATAGTAGTGAGTAGGGACAAATCGCCTTCTCATAATGGGTTTTAATTCTCCCTACGTTTGAATAGGCCTTTCATGGTTCCTCCTTCTTGATACGAACCACAAGTATATTAAACTTGAGACCCAATAACTTTACGCCTGGAAGCAACTCCTTGGAAAACTAAATCAGATTTACCCCAAGTTCGCGACCCAATCCCAACTCGTGATAGAGCACCTTGGAATATGATCTTGCGATCTCCGCGACATAATACCAACTCGTGAAAGAGAACCTTGGAATAAAATACTAACAAAGTAATTAGCTTTGCTTGTATGAACTTTAATTCAAGCAAGAATCAAAAACAAGAGGACACTCTCTTAAGAAAATCGAAGTTTTAATTCATTAATCAATAATCTGCCTACAACTGAAATAAAGGCCATATTTATAAGGCTACAATGATAAGTAACCCTAATTAGGGTGTTTGGCCATAAAACTAAACTTATTCTAACATAAAATAAAGCTAAATTCGTACTTGGGCTTTAGCTAATTAAAAACAGGCCCAAAACTACTTAAAACATGAAAATAAAGTTGTTTAAACATATCTTGGGCTTAATACATAACATTGGAAGCCCAAAAAACTTAACAAACTTAATAAAAGAAGTTCTAATGGATCCGAATCTGAAATAAATCAAATTCACCATTCGAATTGCTTTTAAAAGACTTGAACAATCTTGAAACACCATTCGAATGGGCCTTGAACAGATTTGTGCATTTTCGAATCCCATCATTCCCCCTTTCTTGAAATGATTCATCCTCGAATCAAGCTCCATGGAATTGCATCATGCGCCAAGAGACTTGAAGCTTCCCTTATCTGTATCACTTTTTCTTTGCTTGGCATCATCCCACCAAGTGATGGCATAGTCATCAAATTCAGCCATAGCAAGTCTCAATTTCTTTGTTTCGGAGTAATCATGACAATTAAAAACTAGCTCTACTTTCTTCTCCCAATCAAAGTATGCTTCGGGATCATTCTTGCCTCTAAAAGTAGGAATCTTTAATTTGATACCCCCATTACCTTCTTGCCTTCTTTCCCTTCTATCCTCCCTTCTGTCGATGTTATCATCTTCTACATCATTATTAGATTCATAATCTTCATCATCTCGCCTTCTATGGACTCCTCTTATGGGTGGAGTTTGTTGTGAACTTGCTCTTTTTAGCTCATTGAGGTCAGTGTTGTACCTCTCCATGGTGTCCATCATGCCATCCAATCGAATGTTCAACCTTTGGAAAGATTGTTGAATGGCTTGCATGTTGAAGGCTTGATCTTGTGGATTTCCACTCATATTGAACCTGAAAACAAGGTTAGTGAAGAAAATTTATGTATCCTCACTTCACTCCCTTACGTATTTCACTCAAGTATGAAATCACTCAAGATCACTCGTGTTTCCTCAATTCAATAGGCTTTTCTCTATTTGTATTCATACTCTTGCCTTTTACCTCTAAATTCTCTCTTAAAGTTCTTATTAGGAGCCAAATCCAACAAAACAAAATTAACACTTTGATTAGTCCAACAATTAACCAAGAATAGGAAAGAATTTGACACAATTTTTAAAAGAAAACAAGAAACGAAAAGAGTAATAAAGAATTAAACGAAATGAAGACACTAAAGAACACGTAATAGAAAATTTTACGAATCCTAATCCTAGTAGGATTTGGGAATAGGATACCCTAAGTAACTCAAACACATAACTCGATAAATTGAAATTTAAATAAGAATTCCTAAATTTAGTAGGATTAGAGAGATAGAATTCTAATCCTAGTCTGATTATGATTCTTGAGTTCAATAGTCAAATCCAAGTTCAATGCTGATTTGAATACAATTATTGCACCTCTTCCTAGTTGGATCTTGAAAATCAATTTCCAGCAAGATTTTTGGCACTAGGAAAGCAATTTAATTAGTTTATTTCCTTTCCATACTCTACTAGGAAGTTCACTCTATATAAACTATCACAATTCATTCAATGGCCAAACTCTTTTTTTTTTCTCTCTCTCTTTGGCCGATTTCTCTTCTTCTCTTTTTTTTTTTTAACCAGCAATTAATCACAAACAAGATATGAAGATTTTAAACACAAATTGACTATCAAGAAGCAAATCAAACAGATTTGAATTCAAGAAATCACAAACAACGAAAATAAAACTCTAGAAGCAAAACGGATTGAAGAACAAGAACACTATTGAATTCAAAGATAAGTAATAATTTTTTTTTATTATTTTTGAATTTAATAACAGAAACAATTAAGTGATTTTAAGACTTAATTGGACAAGATAACATAAAACAAAAAGCAACAGACACGAACGAACAAATTCAGAAACAATCAAGATAAACTAAACCTAAAAATGATTTTTTTGATCTTTTTTTTTTATCAACTTCGAATTTAGATTTTCCAATAGAACAAGATATATTATGATTGAATTAAGTAAGGTAACACAAAACGAAAAGAAATGGAATAAAACAAATAGACGCGAAAATAAACGAAAAGGTATGAAAACAAGAAAACGCAATAAAAAAGTAAACAAAAGATATGCAAACCTGATTTAGAGCCTAAACTCTGATACCAAACTGATACGAACCACAAGCGACCTGTCTTGAGACTTAATATCTTTACATTTAGTTGCGACCCCTTAGAAAGCCAAATCAAGTTTGAAATAAGAAAACCTCAACCCAATGACGAACTTGTGTCAAAGAACTTTGATATGTTGTGAACAAAACAAAGTAATTAACTTTGAAGTTCGATTTTTGATTCTATGCAAGAACCGAAATTGAGAAAAACAATCACAAGCAATAAAGCTCAATATTTTGGAATAAAATATGATCTCCTATTATTGATAGAATAACTAAGTATTTATAATGACTTAGCTAGGTTACAAAGTTAGATTCCTAAACAAATAACTAATGAGATAGGTTTGGACTATAATTAAACAAGAATAAAAGCTCAAAACTCTAATAAAAAGGATAACTAATTTAATTAAATTAAATTTTGGCAAAAAAGAAATTAAATCAAAATTTTGGACAGTGGGTTACAGGGTCTGGTATAAGCCCTTGTACCAGGGTGTGTTGTTGTACACGCCATGGTACAATGACTTGTACCTGGGCGTGTTCGCTTTCACTTGTCCAAATAAAAACTATAGTTTTGTAGAAAGGAGACAAATCATGAATGAATTAAAATTTTAAGAGTTTTCTTTCACTTGTGGAGAATTCTTCTTATTCTTTGTTAAGAAGTCAAATCTGAACTTATCAAGGCAACTTGTGGCGTTCAACTTTATAGCTTTGGTTCCTTTCAACGGGTTTGAATCGGTTCAAGATTCTGTTCTTGCTTGATTTTGAATTCGATTCTAGAGTTCTAATTCAACTAATTCGGTTCTAAGTTTTCTAATAGCTTTAGGGTCGTATTAAGAGATATTTACTAAATTCGCTCGAATAACAATATAGTAGACTTATTAAGTTCTTACCTAATGTGATATTTAAATGACATTGTTTCATCGATTGATATGCATCGTGTTAAAATGTTGTCCTCATCAGGGGAGCGAATTAGTATAAAATTGTACTCTTTTTCTTTAGTCAAGTTTTTGTCCCACAGGATTTTTTTGGGCAAAGGTTTTAATGAGACAATCTGTGCAATGATAGAATAACGCATGAATTGTACTCTTTTCTTTAATTATGTTTTTTCCTACTGGGTTTTCTAGCAAAATTTTTAACGAGATATATTCATGGCGCAAGTAATATTCAAGGAGGAGTGTTATAAATAAATTATTATATATGAATATTACTTAAACATTCTTAAGTATATATTTTAAAGAGATTATAGTATAGGGCACTATTTTAAAAACCAGACTGGACCGACCGGTTCAACCGAAAACCGCTGACCAGTCCTTGGTTCACTGAAAAAATAAAATTTTCGGTTAAACTATTCGTTGACCGGTTTTAATTGGTTTTTAGTCGGTTTTAACCAGTCGGGCCTCTATTAATAGGAATTTGACAAAAAATTTAAAAAAAGAAAAATGAAGAGATTTCAGCTAACCGGTTAGACCACCGATTCAACCGTTTGAACCACGAACCGGTGACTTGACCGATTCGATCACTGGTCCGATTTTTAAAACACTGGTATATGACTATTTTAGTAATATTGTATACATCAAAACCCTATCTATTTCTCTGGAAAATTATGGTTAATTTAATAATAAGAATTTGGAATCCATTTTCTCTCTACATATTTTTCTCTATTTTTTTTTTTTGCCAAATTTTCTATCTTTTTTTACTTTATTGCTTTATACTACTTCTTAGGGTGAATTTGAATCGGAGTTAAAAGGGGTTAAGTGTTAATTTTATAATATCTTAATCCACTTTGACTTTAAAGAGATCCGATTGTTTATAGAAAAGAAAAAGGGAAAAGGAAATTTTTTTTCTTTTTTATGAAATTGATTTTTTTTTTTAATTTGAATTTCATTTATAAAATTATTTAACTTGAGATTTGTTTTTTTTTATTTTGTTTAATTGTAAATTATAATTGATTGTATATTTATTCTTATTTTATTTTTTTATAATATTATTTTATTTATTAAAATATGAAAGATTTTTTTTAAAAAAAAATATATAATTTATTTTAGTTAGTAAAAAAAATTGTGAAAATATTTTTTTTTCTTTAAATTAAGTTTTTTCATTAAATTTTTTTTAATATTTTATACAAAACTCAATTAATCATGTTAATAATTTATTTATTACTCTTAATTTTTCAAATAAAATTAATTATTATTTATTTAATAATTATTACATTATATATTTTTTATCTCCCTTTCAAGCTCACTTTTATTGACTTTGTTATGCTGTTGATATACTGTATTAAGAAGTCGATTTATAACATTAAAAAAAATAATAATAAAAGAAAAAGCAACAAAGTCCAAAAGGGCAACACAAGAATTACGAAAGACGGAAAGAGTGCCATTATCTGTGACCTGTCCTTATCCTTTTCAAGCCAGTGTACTATCAATTTCTTAAATTTCTTCTCCCGCGTTTCTTTTAATGTTTATCTTCTTTCTTACTTTATGCCTTCAACGTTCAAACCGCGTTTTCCAAGGACTTTTCGGTCATTTCCCCACTAAACCTTTTCCTTTCTCTTCTTCAGTTCTTCTTCAAGTTTTTCTCCAGTGTTAGTGACCTGATACCAGAAAATAATGGAAGAAAACGGCGAAGAGAAATTGATAGCGGTGGCGCGTCAAATAGCCAAGACACTTGGCCACAACGAGTCTATGGCCGATGATATTTTGCAGATATTTTCCAACTTCGATGGAAGGTTCTCTCGCGAGAGGTTGTCTGATAAAATGGGTGGAGGTGGTGGTGACGATTTGAGAGCATGTGGCTCTCTGGAACAGACTCTCGAGTCTTTAGAGCGTCAGATCTCGCAGTACGTAGTCGCCGATCATCCGATCTGGTCCGACTCTGCTGATTCTTCTTCCTTCCTCGATTCCATCGATGTATTAATCGGAATCATTCGAGACTGGACTCCCATGGCCGCCGCAGACAAAACCATCAGCGCGTGCTTGGTACGCGCCGAGGACTTCATTCAGCAAGCCATGTTCCGTCTGGAGGAGGAGTTCAGGCTTTTGATGGAACGCGGCTGTGAGGCGTTTGAACCGACGCGGCAGTATGGCAACGGTGAGTCAACGGGAAACTTGTTATTTGACTCTGATGATGATGATGAAGAAGCAATTATCACAAACGGCGAGATCCCCGTTGCGCAACCGCTTACCGATTATGATATTGTGATCGACGCGCTTCCATCGGGGACAATCAACGATCTTCATGAGATCTCGAAGAGAATGGTGGCCGCCGGTTTTGGCAAAGAGTGCTCACACGTTTACAGTAGCTGCAGGAGAGACTTTCTAGAAGAAAGTATGTCGAGGTTAGGGATACAGAAGCTGAGCATAGAAGAGGTTCAGAAAATGCCATGGCAGGAACTTGAGGACGAAATTGATAAGTGGATTAAAGCCGCAAATGTAGTGCTCCGTATCCTATTCCCAAGCGAACGTCGCCTCTGCGATCGCGTGTTTTTTGGGTTCTCATCTGCAGCTGATTTATCATTTATGGAGGTTTGTCGGGGATCCACGATTCAGATTCTGAACTTCGCTGACGCGGTGGCTATAGGAAGCCGATCGCCGGAGCGATTGTTTAAAATTCTGGATTTATTTGAGACATTGAAAGAATTAATGCCCGAGTTTGAGTCTAATTTCTCCGATCAGTACTGTTTAGTTCTTAGGAACGAGGCCGTTGCTATATGGAAAAGGTTAGGGGTAGCGATAAGAGGGATGTTTATGGAGTTAGAGAATTTGATTCGGAGAGACCCAGCTAAGGCTCCAGTGCCTGGTGGTGGGCTTCATCCCATCACACGTTACGTGATGAATTATCTACGTGCTGCGTGCCGATCAAGGGAGACTCTGGAACAGGTATTTGAGGAGAATGTTAATGTTGTTCCATCTAAGGATTCATCTTCCTCTTCATTGTCAGTTCAAATGGCATGGATTATGGAGCTACTTGAGAGTAATTTAGAGGTTAAATCGAAGATTTATGGGGACCCTGCTTTATGCTCTGTTTTCATGATGAATAATGGAAGGTATATTGTACAAAAGGTCAAGGATAGTGAATTGGGTTCTCTTCTTGGGGATGATTGGATCAGGAAACACACTGCAAAAATCAAGCAATTGCAATTGAATTACCAGCGAAGCTCATGGAATAAAGTTTTGGGGGTGTTGAAAGCGGATAATGGCTCTACAGCTTCTAATATTGGAGGGAAGACCTTGTCTATGAAAGATAAGATTAAGTTATTTAATTCCTACTTTGAGGATATTTTTAAGAAGCAATCGCAATGGGTCATATTTGACGAGCAGCTAAGAAAGGATTTGAGGATTTCTTTGGCGAACCTGTTGCTTCCAGCATATGGAAACTTTATTAAATGGTTCCACAATCCACCAGAAGTTGGGAAGCATGCTGATAAGTATATTAAGTACAGTGTGGAGGACATTGAAATGCATATTAATGAGTTGTTCCAGGGAGGTGGTGGGTCAGCTGGCAGCAGAAAGTGAAGGTAAGTTACTGCCTCCTACATTAATGTGCATCAGTAAATTCTGAATTTTCATTTTTAATGGATATAGCAGATGAATATGGCCCTTTTCTATCTGTGAATGAAAATTATGGATAGGTGTGTACCATGATCAATCAGGTTGTTATTTTGCTGCTGATGAGATATTGAGACGAATTATATTTTTGTTTATGCAACATATCATAAATTGTACAATTGAATGTAGTTACACAAAGGGATCATTGGATATAGTTACAAAAAGGGATCAATGTTTCATTGTTGTTTGCGTGGTCCTGACTCAGTAGATGCTTGTACATTAAGCAACTACCATGCATGAGGATTAGGAACCCACTCAATTTGCCAAGTCCTTGACTTAACCCTCTAATGAGAGACCTTAAGCTTGCCTTGTCTCATTAGAATATTTTAAGAAGAAAAAAGGTTCCTCATAGCAAATGTTAAAATTTCAAAGTGGATGTTTGAATGAATTAATGCTCAGTGTGGTACTGAATTTTCAAATTGGATTGCGTTGATTGCTTGTATTGTTAAAATTTCTTTAGTTGGGAAACAGCTTATTACAATTAAGTGGTCTTATTGAGATAGTTGTCAATGCCTTGTGAAATTCATGTGTGCAATTGTCACACAAATAAGGCTACTTGGATTGTGTCTTTTGTAAAGAATAATTATGAGTGGGAATTAGAGATCTTTAGGAGTTGTTTAGTTATAGAAAACATTTTCTAGTTTTCTTCTCCATTTCCTAATTTCCTAATATTTTCTTTTCTAGATGGGAAACTGAAAATTGGAAATCATATTCATTTATGGAAATTTTCTCATTTTCTATTTCCCATGTTCCTATAAATACTTCTTATTCAAATTATTTCTTTTAAATTTAGTATTTAATTGTCATTGACAAAGTATCTAAAATAAATAATAATTATTTGAATGATCTATTATCATTAAGAAACATTTTAATATGTGATTATACTAAAAACGAGAAAAAATTATGAAGTAATATTATATTATCATTTATCATTGATAAGATCATCCAAAAAGATATTTTTTTGGATATGATTATGCTAAAAACAATAAATTTGAATGTAATTGAGTTAAGAAAAAAAATAGTATATCATTTTAGACAATGTATTCAAAAAAAAATTTATGTTTATTTGAATTATCAAATTATGGGAAGAAAAAAATGAATATAATTATGTTAAAAAATTTTCAAAAATTTAACATGAGTTACGAGATCATCTCTAGCTTAGAAATTCATTTTATGTTTATAATAATGTAGGGAAAAAACAATGCAATCATATATATAACATATTAAGATGATGATGAAAGAACTGACAAATATAAAAATAAAATACATCTAAAAAATTGGTTGGCTGAAATTTGAAACCAGCGTTGAAGGGGAAAAAAAAGAGTAACAAAAAAAAAGGATGGAAAATCAGTTGACTGGGATTCCACCCCAGCAAAAAGAAAATAAAGGGGAAAAAAACCAAAGCAAAATGCTGTTGTTGAGATTTGATCCTAGCGCTAAAGCAACGATAGCGAATTAGCATAAAAAATGCCGTGTTTTCTTGTTGAAAACCAACAGAGTCCAATTAAAGTGTCAAGTAGAAAACATCTTAAATTAGTTCTCTAAAGCATAGTGTAAATTTGGAAAAATAGGAAAATTGATTTCCAATTCTCCATTTGGAATATCTTTACAACCAAACAACAAACTCCAATTTTTCATTTCTGAGAAATGTTTTATGGAAAACGACGTCTGCTTCCTACAACTAAACAAGGCCTTACTATTTTTTTTTTAATTCGTTTGGTAATTTGGTGGTAGGCTTGCAAAGGAAGGTTGGGATTAGATTGGCAGAGGTGGTCTATGAAGGGATTCTTTAATGCGAAATCTTTTGTACATGCAGTGGCTAGAATGAGCATGGAATGCATCTAAAGTTGATCCCTCTTGCTATCTTTTGGTTTAGAGGGAATCATACAGGAAGTCTTAAGGGAGAAGAAATGCCTGTAGACACTTGGCTGAGAGTTTGAATATCTAGTATATCGGTCAAGGTTCTGGTGATGTCTCTGCTATTGTAATTTCATAGATTAATAGATCCCCTATCTTTGAAAGAAACCTGTCATTGTACTTAAATTACATTTCATGTGTTGTACTGATATTGTTTATATGCATCTTTACAAGATGAATTTAAAATCGGTACACTTGTATGTTTAGTTTCAATCCCGGTATTAAAAGTGTAGATAAACTTGATAATATCTGGGGGGTCACCACCAAAATTATATGATGGTTGCAGGTGCATAATGTTCATCAAGAATCTTTTCTGCGGAGTCTAATTAGCATCCTCATGGTTTTCATTAGCTGCAAAGAATTGCATTCCAGGGTTGAATTACGCAGATGACGGCATCTAGTTAAACTTTGGATCAGAGGTTACTACTATGGCCACCATCTAACAATTCTTTTCCAGATATATATACATCTCTTTCTGTGTATATCATGATTGTGATCCTTTGGGAACAGACCTCTCTGAGGGTGTAACTAACGACCTCCATTTCAATTTTCGAATTTGGATGTTGCAAGTTTTATTCTCCTTGTTTGATTTGATTATTAATGTTGTTTAGGAACTGCGTTGAGTAACATGTAAATGAAAGACAAACTGTGATCTTTGTAAATCACCGGAAGAAAATTATTACCAAGTTAATTTTTCTGAATGGATTGCTTTTGACCTCGCGCGCAAGCAACGGCGAATCTAGCGTGGGGGCAATTCTCGCTGGTCCATGAAAATTCTTATGTATATATATGTGTACAATAATATTGTTCCTATTAAAATTATCAAATTTATCTTATTAAATAGTAATAATTGTTTCATAACCCATTTAATTTAAAAAAAAAATGATAACTCATTTAATTTTTAAATTATTTATTTATTATATTTAATTTGAGTTAAAATATAAATTAATATTTTGATTTGGTTAGAATATCAATGAATTTAGAAAAAAAAAATAAAAGTAATAACTAGATTTAGTACATTTATTTATCTTTAACAATAAAATTTTTTAAGCATATCATTTTTTTATTAAAAGTTTTGAATATTATTAATGTTTTTATATTTATGTTTATTTGTACAATGTATATTTATATATATTGACTTTCACATATTTATTTATTGAGTTTCTAAAGATATATTTTTATCCACATTAATCCTTCAAATTTTTATTTTTTTATACATCGAAGGACTTTTATACGGCTGGTAACGAGGTTGAGTTTTACGCGGGTTAAAAGCGTGTAATAAGAGTTTAATGTAGACAAATAAATTATTAGGGGCTCAATAAATAAATATGTAAAAATTTAGGGGCTTAAAGAAGATGCATTTTGTGTAAAAATTAATCGAACTTAATAATCATATGAGATCACAAATTCACAATATCATGGGTAAGGTAAGATACCTCAAACCAACATCTCATATTCCTAATACTAATGTAATGCCTTTTCTAAACTGAATTTTTTTTTTAAATTACACACTTTGGACAAATTTTAATAAGAATTATTCAGTTTTGTATATTTTTTAGGAACCTTTCTTAAATTAATTATGTAATACCCTAAAAATTATTGCTTCATGTTTTACTTAAAGTAGTATATGTGCGTTAGATAAGTACAACCATGAATGATTAGTTTCAATGTTGATCATTCCAAGTGTTATTGATGCTAAGTTATAAATAGTTAACCCTAATTTGATTGTCTCTATGTGTATGATGATGGTGAGCTATGTATTTGTAAAGTTGTTTTGGATTTAATACATGCAAATGATAAATGTTTTTGAGTGTTCATGCTTGTTAGGTGTTGGTATGGTGAAGTATGGAAGGATGGCTAAGGAAAAGAGGTGGAAGTTAGTGGTTTGAGCTAGAATTGCCCTGTAATGGGCGTTATAGGGAGGGTAACGCCCGTTACTATTTGTAACGGCTGTGAATTTTACTTCTACCTAAATTTTTAATTTTCACCGTGATAGAGATCAAGGTGCTGATCCCATGCAACAAGTCTTGATTCCTAAATATTCTCAAGATCCTTTGCAAGGAATCAGAGGTCCAATGACTAGAGCAAGGAAGAAGGAGGCTCTACAAGGCTTAATCATGGAGATGCATGACAAAAAGGCTGTTCTAGAGGATTCTAATGCTGTTTTATAGGTTTCTAAAGCTACACCAAAGATAATCACTTATCTTTATGAGCAAGATGATGAACAAGGCTTAGAATGTGAAGAACAAAGTTTGAAGCCCATGAATTGAGATAAAAGGTTGGACATGCTTGGAAGAAGCCCAAATCTAGATTGTGCTGGGGCCAAGCTTGGCTTGCAATGGGCCTAAAAATCTAGGCTTGATTAGCTTGTCAAATTCAGCCATGAGTTTATTTTCAGCTAGGGTTTATTTTGACTTTAAATTTCTTAGTTGTCATTAGATTCTTGCCTTATTTAGAATGCTTCCCAAATCAAGGCAGATTTTTTGTCAAATTGTAGCCTTTTTAGAAGGTTTCCATATTTAGGCAGATTTTATTTTCCAAAATTAAGGATGTATGGATATAAAAAGACTACAATTATGTAAGGATATTCAGATTATGATTAATACAAATTTTGAGAGTTTTCTTTCACTTGGTGAGGAATTCTTCTTTGTTCTTTGTTAAGAACTCAAATCTAAACTTATCAAGGAAACTTATGGCGTTCAAACCTTATAGCTTTGATTCTCTTCAACAAGTTTGAATTGGGTAAGGTTTTATTGATTTGAAGTTCGATCCTAAGGTTTTGACACCATCAAATTCGGTTCTAAGCTCCTTTAGCTTGAGGGTCGCATTATTTGGTATAAGAGCTTTGGCTCATCAAATAAGGTCATATCTATCCTTATTTTATTTCTGTAATTTCGTTCTACCTATATCAAAATAAAAAAGAAAAGAAAAAAAGGAAGAAGAAAATCAAAACCACGCCATTAATTATGTTCTAGTTGTTTCCTTGTTATCTTTTTCATTTATGTTCTTTTCTGGTTTGATTCTTTGTTAGTTGCATAAACCTTATTCAAATGGTATTATTAGATTACAAATCAAATCAATTCTGTTCTAAGTTGATTCTTGTATTGTTTGCACGATCCTTGTTCAAGTGAGATCCTTTCAAAATTATTCCTAATCAAATATGGAATTGTCAATTAATTTGAGCTTAAAGAAAGAAAATACCAATCCTATTCCAAGAAATAATTCAGACCTAATTAGGGTTTTTCTCCAAATTTTTGTTTGTTTGTGTTCTTTAACTCTTCCTCATTAAACTCCTGTTTGGTAAGAACATTGATAGAGTTCTTTACAAAGGGTTTGTGAGAAGAGTTAAAGGAGTGGTAAAAGGCAAGAGTGGTGAGTTCATCATCGAGAAAAGCCAAAAATAGTGTGAAACATGAGTGATAACAATATCTTTTGAGAGCAAACATGTGAGGGAGCGTGTGAGGAATAAATTTCTTTATTTCTAACTTGTTTTTGTAGGTTATAAACATGAGTAGTGAAGAACCACAGGAGTTTGACATGAAATGGTTCATAAAGCTTGTTAATGAACAATTCAAAAAGTTGAATTCTAGGTTGGATGAGTTGCAATCCCATCTTTTTCTAAAGCCCCTAGAAGACATGTGTGAACCCTCAATTTTTCACTCTCATGATGCAGCCGCAACTTGACACTTGCTAAGTTTAGTGCGCTATGCAGAGCCAGTACGGCAGTCCCGCTAACCGGTTAGCGAGCAGGGGTTAAGGGGGCAGCGCCCCTCGAAAAAATAAGCTTTCAGGCATAATACTACAATGAGACTTACTTTTTTGATCCTGAACGGACATTCTGTATCATATAGTATTTTTCCAAAAATGATAAGATTTTTCCCAAATTTGACTGCCGAATTATCCGATAATTAATTTTGAGTCCACCAACACTGATTAATAATTTTTCAGAATCCCGAAAAGCCTCAAAAACTGACCCCGAAGCCCAAAACCTTGAAAACTGTGGACGTCCGCTAGGAAAGCTTGTAGATCCACCACCTGATTGTATGGATCTGCCTAAAGTAATGGTGGCGGCCGCCGGACAGTCCGGTGGACACGCCAGCCACCAGCGTGTCAGTGCTGATGCACAGGCAGCTGTTGGATAGGCCGACGGATCCGCAGCGGGAGCCGCGAAAAGATGTTGCGGATCCGCACAGACCCTGGCGTGGATCCGTAGCCCGTCTTGGTGGCTGGTCCCCCCTGCACCTTCAAAATAATGTTTTTGCCCTTTCTGGTCTGAATTTCAACCACTAAAGCCCTACTCTTTTGGTCTTTTCACTCTTCCATTTCCCAAAATACCCCCACCTTCATTTCCTATAAATATCCCTTCCATCTTTCATTTCAAAACACCCCTCAAGCTTGTGTAGATTGGCTATCCACTTGCTTCTCTCTCTCTCGCTCTCTCTAATTAGTCTCTCATACTCTTTAGGAGTAGCTCCTAAATTAATTAATTTCTCTTTGATTTTAATTAATTTTAGGTTAATTAATCATATTAATTAGTTAATTAATTAATCATTTTAATTAATTAATTATTTTTTTAATTAAGTAATCAATCCGTTAAATTAATCCCCTTTAGGGTTAATTTAATCCAATCCACCATCCTATCATTCTTGGGTTAATCTTACTTAATCCACTCTCCTTGAGTAGGATTCCCACATTCCGACTTCGATAAAATAGAACTTCGGTTCGAAAAAAATACTCCGCCCACTCAAAATCTCCCAAAGATAAGGTACAACATCTTCTCTCACCAACTCCAAAATCCCTCCAAATCAAATCAAACCAATATGATCAATCCCTAAACCCCTCCACCTCACCGTGGAATGAACTACGTGGGTTTTGATCCTCATTCAATAGCGTACGTAAGCATGCTTGGAATCTAAATCCAAGTCTCAAATCCAAAATCCCAATTAATCCCCTTCCCCTTTTATTTTCAAAGTAAATATCAATTTATGCTTTCTTGTAGATTCTAATTAATGTAATTAGTTAATTTAATTGTTTTGGAGTTAAAGAGCAACTTGTGATTTTCCTAGAATCCATAAGGACTAGAGAGAACACTCTCCTTAGCTTATGGATGTTTTCAACACTTGCTCTTTACTTTTAATTATGCCACGATTATGCACTTTAAATCGTAATTAATACTCGTCATTCATAAAATCAATTTTCAAAGTCGAATTAAACTTAGGAGCTAAATTTAGATTATTTAAAATCAAAAACCTAGTCCTCGAACTCAACCTAGTTCGAAGGCTAGTGGCTTTATTCTTGGGTAAATTAATTAGAGTCAAGTTGGATTTTCCATAATTTTTTCATTTAAATAAATTAGGGTGGCGACTCCCGAATCCTTTCAAAAACCAAATCAATTTTTCGAAAGATAGCAATTCCAATTGTGAGCATCGAAACTTGTACCTAAACTCCCCTTAAAAATCGCTCGCCTTTCCTTAAGGCTCTCGAGTGAGGGAAGGGGGGGGGGGGGGGGAGCGTTTGAGCAAGGCCTCACAACATGTGTTTGAGGAGGAGGAAGAAGATGATTTGGATGATAGAGATTCTAGTTATAGGAGAAGAAAGAGGGCTGGATGTCACGACCCAACTTTGAGCCACGACGGTCCTAGGGTATAGGAAGACTTAAGGTCACCTAAACCCGTAGAACACCTCATTACCTTAATTAACTTTCCTTAATTACCAGTTATCATTATCCCAGAATC